>JAJIBD010005403.1:0-170527 GCA_021461705.1 Cryptotis parvus
ATTTCAGTATCCTTGCTGGTAGAGCCAGAGATATACCTCAATGGACTGATTGCATACTTTGTGTACTTGAGACCCAGGTTCAACCCCCCTCGTTACTGTGTGCCCTGAGCATATGAGGTGTGATAAAAAAAATCAGTATCTTGATTCAGTCTTATAAACTTGCATGATGAAAACTTTTTCTTTTTTTCATTTCTCCCAGGTTGTTAAATTTGTTGGTGTGTAATTTCTCTGGTGGTTTCTTATGTCTTTTTGTATGTCTGATGATATTAGTTACAATTTATCCGTTTTCATTTCTAATTTAATTTGAACCCTCTACTTTTTTCTTGCTGGAATCTCTCTAAAGCTTTGTTAATCCTTTTGGTTTGTGTTCAGATAAATAAAAGACTGTGTTTTCTTGTCATAAGAAAAAAAAAGAAATATTCCAGTTCTCTGCTTCCTTCCCTCCACCTTGCTTCCCTTTCTCTCTTTCCTGCCCTTCCCCTCTGCTCATCCTCTTCTTCATGTCTCCTTCCAGGACATGGCGAACATATGCAGACATAGACAGTGGAATAGTGGACCCACATGTCCACTGCCCATGTTCTAACTGGGGAATATTTTTCCAGTTGGTATTAATTAGGTTTTCTGCTGCATTTACTGTGTGTTGCCCCTCTGCTTTTGAATTTAAGGGCTCCCAGAATTTCTAATAAAGATTTCTCTTGTCTTCTTCCTTGGAAGGACGTGGGCCACTGATTTATGTTGCTTGATTTAGAGGCTTGGAGAGACCCAGCATCCAAGATAGAATTGAATGGGCGTGGAGCAGCAGAGAGGTCTGGTGTGTGGGTGCAAATGGGGTTTGGGCATAGCCACGGTGGCTGAGGTGGGTCAGTCCGTGGGTAATGTGGATCTCCAAGTGGGATTACCTTTTCATTTTTATCTGAACAGTTTACAAGGCTATTATTTATCTTCATCAAGCCTGCCCACTCCAGAGTATTTTTATCCACAGGAACGAACAGAGAAATAGCTTCCCTACCAACAGCTGTGCTCCATCCTCCTATTCGGGCCTCCTAAAAACCACTCATCTGGGTGTCTGAGAACACACAGACTGTCTCCCTGGGGACCCTGGGGCTCTGCAGCCTGAGAAGGTGCTAGTGGTGCTGAGAGACAGTGCAGCAGGCAGGGCCCTGGCTGTGCAAGTGGCTGATCCAGGTTCAATCCCCAGCCTCACAGAGTCCCCCCAATCCCTCCATGAGTGATCCCTGAGCCCAGAGGCAGGAGAAAGCCCTGACACTGCAGGGATGTAGCGCCCAAACCAAAAAATAAAATAAATCAAAAATAAATAAAAGAAAAAGGTGGCTTGGGTCCTTGTGGCAGAGTCTGTGCTGCACCAGAGACTTGGGGTGACTCTCCTGCCCCTGGGTCCTGGCAGCTGTTTGGAGTTGAGGTCGTGTGCAGTGGGAGAAGGACACACGGTCTATCAGAGCAGCATTAGGCCGCCAGGCTCCCCAGAAACAGGAAATGCCTGTATGCTAGCTGCAGGCATGATTTCAACTGTGCTCCGTTTCTGCCCCTCACCACACAAGCCCCACCTTACAGGAGGCTCAGCGCGGCAGTGGTGCATGAAGCCATGGTTACCACAGGCTTACTAAAAACAACAGCCGGCCGTGCGTGTCCGGCAGTGGGCTTTGCCACCTCTCTTGAAGACATAGAAAAAGCCAAGAAAAAAAACCCATACAAACAAGGCAGACTTTCTGAAGGTTCACTTCTGTGCAAGTGTGTGTCAGGAGGTGGGGGTGGTTTGGAGAGAGGAGAGAAGGTGAAGGCAGGGTCTGGCCTACTCCCCTTCATAGAGGTTCAGCCTGTGCTAATGGCCTTTCAGAACCCTGCACTGCTTCTTCTTCATTATCCCAATCTTATTTGTTGTTGTTGTTATTCTGTGTTTGGGGTCTTTGTTTTTGTGTCACAATGAGGTGCTCAGGGCTTATTCCTGGCTCTGTGCTCCCCAAACCCACCACATCTGGTGACAATAATTGAACATGGCATAGCTACATGAAAGTCAAATGCCTTTACCCCTGTACTATGTATTTGTCCAGAATCTCTCCCCACTCCCCACCCCGAGCCCGAGTCTTTATGTATTAGGTGCCTGGAACAGTTCATGAATTGTCTCATGGATATAAATCTGTGTCCCTTGTACTTAACCATGTTTACTCAGAAATTCAGACTTTCATATTTTAGCAGGTAGAGCAGGGAACCTGCGCATGCCATCTCCCCATGCCCTGCACAATTGTAAGGCAGCCCTTCACGACCAAACCTGCGACTGCTTCTGACTGTTTCTCTTACACAAACATGTGAACACGCACGCCTAGTGGAATAAATCACACGTGCATCTATGCTAGCTTGGGTCTGGGTTGGTTGCTTAAATTCTTTTGGCCAGGATTTCAAAAACCAGGCAAGTTTTTACAACTTTTTTATGACTCAGGGGGTAAATGTGGAGTCAGGCTCTTGTGCTGCTGGCAACTCTGAGCTTCAGATCTGGAGCTTAAACCTGTTTCCTGAACTCCACACCTGTCTGTCCATGGCTCCGAGCAGGCTCAGAGCCGTTGGCTAGAACGGCCCAGCAAACCCTAGGGAGGTATCCCGTTCACTTGCTCCTGTCTGTCTTCTCTGTGCAGTCAGGGGAAGATTCATGCCTGGCTCAAGCTCTGGATCTTTGCTCCCCATGAACCTCAGCAACCTTTACCTCACACGCTGTATCCCAAGCTCCTGGGCAGTGTTTCAGTCAAATGTATTATCACTTAGATACATGGTCAAAACCATGCTGAAGTTTCTGATATTAATGCTTAAAGTTACTACGTATCACAGCCTCCCAAGCCTCCCAAGCCTAAAGTTACTACGCCTCCCAAGGGCTGGGCGATACATTTGATTCTGAGCTCAGAATCCGTCGCTCTCTTCACCTCCTGGATCACCACCCCTTCTCCACCCGTAGTGCCGCACCCCTGCAACTCTCACTTGCGTTACTGCAGCAGCCTCTGACCCGGCCTTCCTGCTGCCAGCCCACCTCTGAGCCTTTGCGCTGCGCTTGCTTCTGCTTGTCGGGCTCCTCTCTCCTTAGAAACCTCCAGAGCTGCTCTTAGGGTCAAAAAGGCTTTCCTTGATAGAGCAATAGATTAATTGATAGATTAATACACTATCACTAAGCTCAAACCTCGGAGCCTGCTTTTTTTAATTATTTTTTTTGCAACAGAAGCCTGAAATACTATCAGTAAAATCCATCAAAAGGTTTAGACACCTTAAGAAAGAGCTATTAACTAAAATTTGGCTCCAGTTGGATAGATCTCTTCTGCACAATACACAAAGAATTTGCTATTATGAGACTAAATTGGAGTGTTTTAGACCTTATTTTCCTTTGATGTCTTCAAAATACTGAGGACTGCCTTTGTTGCTTGGGGTGTGGCTGGTTTTATTTATTTGAAGCTCTGCTTCTCTTAGCTGTTGATTGTAGGTGAACTGTGCTCCGAAGTAGATGTGAGTTCAGAGACATCCTTTCATACGTTTATAACACGTGATATGACTCTTTTGTTTTTGTCCAGAAATGCTAAATGGAAAGCTAATATTCACAGTTAGAGAGCTGTGAATTAAGGAATCATTCTGAGCTTTTAATACTTTTTTCTTTTTTTTCAGTTTACACCTGTCAGTGCTCTGGGCTTACTCTTGGCTCTGTACTCTGGGATCACTCCTAGTGGTGCTCAGGGGACCATATGTGGTGCTCTATAGCCTGGATCAGTCATGAGCAAGGCAAGGACTGTATTAATCTTCCCACTTTATTATATCTCTGATCTGTGACATTCTGTGCTTGAAGAGAGAATTTTCAGATCCCCTTGACATGTGCTACAGGAAATGCCTCTCTTTCTCAGTTTGAAGCTCGTGTGGGTTTAGCTGATGTCTAATGTGTGTGTTCAGCTGCATCGACCTGTTCATTTCATAAGACCTGGGACTTTCTGAAGGAGTAGAGGATAAGCACAGAATATTTAAGGAGATCATCTATTTTCAGAGAATATGTAGTCCCTATTTTCATATGTACTTTGTATTTGAATACTTAGATGTTCATTTATAGTAGGAAAAAAGGAAACAGTTGAGTGTTTGCACACTCTCGTTAGATGATGTGTCAAGGCAGACCCTCTATCCCAGAACACTGGAAATTATGCCATTGTTTTTGTTGTTCTTGTTGTTGTTGTTTTGGGGCCACACCTGGTATTACTCAGAGCAAACTGCTCTGGGCTCAGGGATCACTCGGTTGGGTTCAGGGGACTGTCTGGGGTGTTGGGAATCAAACACAAGCTGATCACATACAAGGCCAGTGCTATTGCTCTGCACCCCCTGCACAGTTATATGATGATTTTGACATGCCTGGAAAATTTTTTTCCTCTGCACTATGTAAGTTTGAGAGCTATGCTTGGTTTTATTCAAACTGGCATTTGCTTTGCATATAGTTTTACTCTTATATAGGCATTAAAAGATTATAGAATATATTCCAAAAAAAATCTTATAGAAAAAGAAATAGTAAAACTTGGGTAAATTAATCATATTGATTAATGCTAGGTGATAGATGTTCATTGCAGAAGTGTTACTGATTAATTATTGACAGGGTCCACAGTGTTGTGAATGCTTGTTACATAGAAGATGGAGGTCAAGGAGTAGTGCATAACACATTAAAATGTAGTCTGTGTTGCCTCATGAAAATGGAACTCTAAGGCCTAGTAGTGCACAGAGAAGGCACATGCCTTGCAGGCACCTGGCCCAGATTCAATCCCCAGTATCACCCATCCTCCATCTTCATCTCGTGCAATTTCTCAAAGTGTTCGGACGGGCGGCGGATGTGGCCATGGCTCCAGCCGCGCTCAAGCAGCGCGAGCCAAACTCTGGGCTCCAGGCCCGCTCCCTGCCCGGCGTCAGCCCCCCAAGCCCGCTGGGCATCACGGCCGCCGCCTCTGGGGAGTAGGCGGCTGGTCATAGACAACATGCCCTCCCTCTCTTGTCTGACCAAAACTTGAAACAATCACATCCACTGCCAGGCCAGCGGTAGCTTTGGCCTCTTCCTCAGAAGCAGCCAACTGAGGATTGACCTCAACGAGATCCAACACGGACAGCAGCCCTGAAACAACAAAGTGTGATAAAAGCTTAGGTACATCCTAGCCATTAGTGATAGTAAAGTAAAATTCCCACCCTGAACTTATCTTTGCACACTTTAGTTTGTGTTTAGAGGTGACTACAAGAGTATGCCACCCACACGGCAAGCCTGGCAAGCTACCCGTGTCATATTTGATATGCCAAATACCAGTAACAGTTATATTAGGTCATTCCCATGACCTAATATAATGGTTTGAGGCTCTTTATGTTCCTGGAGCAAGCAGATGCCCTTGGGCTCTACTAGCATGAGACAGGACATATGGAGATATTACTGGTGCCCGCTTGAGCAAATCGATGATAAACAGGAAGATAGTGATAGTGATAGATCACCCATCCTCCCGTGAGCCTCAGCAGAAGTGTCCCTAAGCCCTGCCAGTGGTGGCCCAACCTACTACATGCCCTCCTTTCCCCACCCCCACAATGGAATGTAACAGTGATCTGAGCAAAGCAAAGATTTCTCATCTGTGAATGAGTGTATTCTACTCACTTGAGCAACTGAAGCTATTCCTATATATGTTCTGATGGTATCCAGCTAAGGATTCACCTGGCTACTTACCACTCAGAACTGGTTATTCAGATGGAATAGAGCTGTTATCATTTCTCAAGGAAAGGACACTCAAAGCAATGTGTCAATGTAAAATGCTTTGCCCAAGTTTTACATTGTTAGTAAAAACTCCTAATTGAAGAGTTTTTATCTTCTTTAGCTCTGAGTCTTTACTCAGCGCCTTAATGGATTGCTGACCCTCACTGTGCATCAGTTTCCTTACTTGCATATGAGAGGATTAAACCGCATAATGTTCCTCCAGTCACAAGTGTATTGTGTGAATTTCTTTAATCACAATAGTAGAAGGTAGAAGAAAGCAGAAAGTTGAGAAAACAAAAGATGTGCACAAAGGAGAAAATTGTGCATTATTCTACTCTCCTACTAATAACCTTCCTCCCTCTTCGTATGTGCCTACCCTTACATATTTTATTTTTATAAATTTGGGTTATAGAGTACATCCTCTTTTATACTCTAATGTCATCCAACTTCTTATACTATATTTGAAATACTTTTCCATGTCATCAAATATAATTCTCCAAAAATAATATGCACATATGTTACTACATACATACATACATATAGCACCATATTATTATCTGATAATTTTTTATTACTATGGCATGATAGCCAATGATTTGAATACTTTAAGCAGTTTCCTATTATTGAAAAATTCATTTCTAATTTTACTCTAAAAAAGTGCTATAATGATTCTCCTTGTATTTTATCTTTTTTCTGCACATGTGTGATTTGGGATAAATTCCCAGAAGCACAATTGCTGGGTCAAAGGATTTTGTTGGATAATGCCAAACCATTCTCTATAAATGTGGTGCCAATTGATACTTTATGGGTAGTATGATTGTGCCCACTCTTTCTCCATCATTTGATAGTACCACAGAAGGTGAGCTGCTGTTGGAATTTTTATTCAGGGTGGTATTTTTTTTTTTTGCTTTTTGGGGTCACACCCGGCAATGCAATGCTCAGGGGTTACTCCTGGCTCTACACTCAGGATTTACTCCTGGCGGCACTCGGGGACCAAATGGGATGCCAGGGAATCGAACCCAGGTCGGCCGCTTGCAAGGCAAATGCCTTACCTGCTGTGCTATCACTCCGGCCCCTCAGGGTGGTTTTTGGAGCAGGTATGTTTGTTTCTTTTGCCTACTCAAGACCCCATCTAAATGATAGTCAAGGGAAAAGGAGGAGGGGTATAAAATTCTGCACTATTCTGTAACAGTAAATAAAGAGAAGCATCATCAAATGATTTCAGTAAATGAAGAGAACTGAGGTTTGAAGGAGCCACAGCCCAGAGCTGTGCTTAGAGACTGGAATTAACCAGAGGGTAGGGACTACCCAGATGATGTACAACTAAGGATATGTAACCATTTGAAGGTTGTCTTTGGGACTGAATGTTTACTGCCAAAGGAACCAGGCCCTGACTCTCAGGATGGAAAGTGACAGGTTCTCTTAGGGATGAAATGGCTTGGGCAGGATGGGTGAGTTGCTGGGGAACTGGCTGTAAAGGCCAGCTGGACCACTCTCTGTCTCTAAGGCACACAGATCAGTGGCTGCTGAAAGACGTTAACTCCATAATTGAAATAAAGCATGTGCTAAGAAAAGGGCCAGAGGAAGTAGGAAAGCGTGTCTGGGAACTGATCATGCTGTTTGCCAAAATAAAAGTCCAGTGAAAGTGGTGTAAGATAAAGAAATCTAGGATATAGACTAAAAAGATAAAAAGATATGAGTGTGTATCTATACACATGTGTAAAACAAATAGTAAAAGATATACTACATTTATGATAGTTTATAATATAGATGATAATGATTTTAATATAATGATTTTATTATAATTTATATAATAATTTTGATATTATAATACTTTATAATAGTTTTATGAGTATTATAATATAATAGTTTTATATGTGTATATGTATAAAACATTATAATGGAGTTAGATACATAGATATATATGGATCATTTCTACTAAAAGGTCCAAACTCTTTGTTGTTGTTGGGATGCTCCCATGAAATGCTCAGGGGCCTAGAGGTCCCTTCCTGTGGTTTTCTGCCAGTCAGGCAGGTGATTCAGTGTGAGGGCCCAAGAATGCAAAACTGCCCAGGACCCACAGTGCTGGGGATTACTTGATCTATGCTGCAGTACTTGGGGGTGACATTTGAGTAACAGATACTCAGAGAGAAATGAAAAGCTCAATAATGAGGCCGGGGGGGTCGGAGGCGATAGTCCAGCCGGGTACGGCATTTGGCTTACACTGGCCGACCGGGTTCGATCCCGGAATCTCATATGGTCCCTGAGCACCGCCAGGAGTAATTACTGAGCAAAGAGCCAGGAGTAACTCCTGAGCATCGCTGGGTGTGACCCAAAAAGCAAAAAAAAAAAAAAAAAAATTGAGGCTGAATAGAGGAAAACTGCTCATAAGTTCATCATAAGTTCAGTTTCATTCAACACCGATTCTCCCAAGACATGCCAGTGTGAAATTTCAGAATCCAGATACTGGAAAAGAGCCTAAATATAAAGAAAGCAAAACATGGTCCTTGACTGGAACATAGAGGTTCTGTGGACAGTAGAGTCCATTGCAATTATAGGTATGCAAAGAAAATTTATAAGATTTTTTTATTTTTATTTTTTCTTTCTTTCTTTCCTTCTTTCTTTCTTTCTTTCTTTCTTTCTTTCTTTCCTTCCTTCCTTCCTTCCTTCCTTTCTTTCTTTCTTTCTTTCTTTCTTTCTTTCTTTCTTTCTTTCTTTCTTTCTTTCTTTCTTCCTTCCTTCCTTCCTTCCTTCCTTCCTTCCTTCCTTCCCTCCCTCCCTCCCTCCCTTCCCTCCCTTCCCTCCCTCCCTCCCTCCCTCCCTCCTCCCTCCCTCCCTCCTCCTCCTCCTTCCTTCCTTCCTTCTTTCTTTCTTTCTTTTTTTTTTTCTTTTTGGGTCACACCCGGCAATGCTCAGGGCTTACTCCTGGCTCTTCGCTCAAGAATTAATCCTGGCGGAGCTCGGGGGACCATATGGGATGCCGGGATAGAACCCGGGTCGGGCGCGTGCAAGGCAAATGCCTTACCGCTGTGCTATAACGTATATTTTATATCCAGCCAAGTTGTCATTGTTGTGTTAAAGTCTTGTTCAGGGTGGCATGGAAACTGCTTTCTGCATTTATTTCTCAGGGGCAATACCCAGCGTTTTGGGCAGTGAGTGTAGAGGCCTGGGGCCATTCTCTGATGCATGACAGGGCATGGTGAGTCTGAGGTTTGGTACTTAGACCTCAGTGTGGGGCTCAGGCCTGAGAGTTCTCAAGGGCCACCAAATTCACATCTGTTCGTGTTCAGGAGGACCTTGTAGTACTAGGGAGCCAACCAGGGACGTCATACTGATGGCTCAAGCAGTAAAGCCCACGTGAAAGCTAGACGTGGGCTTTACTGCTTGAGTCATATATCTATATAGCCCTTTCTGTATAGCCTTTTAATTTTGTTTTGGGGTCTTGCCTGGTGGTGCTTGGGAGCCACTCCAGACAGTGCTTGGGAGGTTATGCAGACAGAGCAGGGAATGTCATGCAGACAGACTCAGGGCTTCCGTGTGTAATACTTGAGCTCCTGCCTTTTGAGCCATTTCCTGGGCCCCCTTTCCTCATTATTCCTAATCAGCATTTCCATCAGAATGTTCTTTACTGGCCCAAACAAGGAAATAACCACAAACAAGGAAGACAGTGGATGCCAACAACAGTGGCTGGGCAGGGAAGAGCAGGGAAAGAAGTCAGTGTTTGGGTTGTGAGAGCCCAGGAGTAGACAGTACAAACTAAAGAGTTGTAAGGACAGTAGGAGTCTCTCTAGAGGGCCACACCTGGACCATGATTTGCCTGAGAAAAGTGAACAAGAATCCACTGAATGTGATCTTCTGTACAACTCCATGATGGCACTGGGTCATTATGGTGGGTCCATAGAAAAGGCATTCTGTGTCATGCCATTATGAGGTCGCAGTACATTGTCAACACCATTCAGTGGTTTTCATGTTTAGAACGAATGTGTACCTAAAATATGGAACTCAATTACCATTAGGAAACAAAAGGTGATTGTCAATGGGGATAAGTACTAAAGGTCAGAGATGAGATGGGAGGGGTGGGTCTGGGGCCATGATGTCCTTGTGATGGAATATGGAGGGAGGGTCTGGAGTTGTGATCCGCAACTGGTAGAACAAGAAATGGGCATCTTCAGTGGCTTCTCTCCAGTTGCAGGGATAGACAGGAAGGCATTATATGTCATTATCTTGTGGAAGTTGGGGGAAATCGATCAAGGAGACAAGTAAGCTTAATATCCATCTATCCCAGAAGAAAGAAAGAAAATCTGAAAGATGAAATCAGGAGCCAGAGATGTTGGACTCTGGGGACACCATGGTGACACTACAAGGAGGAGAGTCCAAATGACAGTGATTAAGTTATTCCCCTCTGGGGAGCTACTGAGGCTCAGGACTGTTCTCATTATGAGTTCACATGTAGACTTTGTGTTAAAAAACCAGAATGCATCATGCTACTTAATTTTATTGGTATTTCAATAATAGAAAGAGGAAAAGAAAGCCCAAAGAAACTTTGAGTTATTTGATAGGCAAAATTCAATAGGGGAACAATTTTACCCCCCATTTTGATTTATAGTTCTTGTTTTATTTGACCAGAGTGATTCTAAGTAGCTAATGACTCTTAGCATTTTGTATTTCCATGATTGTTATAAAACTGATCTTGGGGTCTTGAGAGATAGTACAGGGGTAAGGTGGTTGCTTTGTATGTAGGCAACCCTCTTTTCATCCTCGACACCCGTGTGGTCTACTAAGCTCCACCAGTAGTGATACCTGAGTGCAGAGCCAGGGGAAACTGCTGAGCATGGCCAAGTGTGATCCAACTCCCCACTCAGAAGAAACAAAATCAAACTGTCCTTTATAGGACATGATTCTAACTCGGAGTTCCAAAATGCCTGCGGGTCAGACTGGGGATGGCACAGCCTGACAGGAGTAGTTCAGGAAGGTGAAGCTTCCCGCAGTGGGTTCCTGGGTCCCAGCCTCCCAGCTGGTCCGCTGTAAACTTAATGTAAAGTCAGCAACCCAGGAGACAATGATGGTATCAGACTTTATTGTTGGGGTGTCCTGTGAACACAGCACAACCACTATAACAACTCACAGCATGTTCTTCCAGGCTATAATTGGGAAACTGTGGTAGCCGAGATTGCAGGAGCTTTGAGCTAGGAGCTGGGGTGCCCTGCTTATCATTAACTTTTTTTTTTTAAGTGTGAGGCATCAAAGTGGAGCTTCATCCATGCTAAGCCTGCATTTGACCCCAGAACTACTCCCCGGCCCAGAAGAGAATGCCCGCTTTAATCCAGGCTCCTCTCCTCCAAGCCCTGACATCCTGTGCAAGTTCCTAAAATCCCCCAACTGCTGTTTTCCCATCCCTGAGACTGTTAGTGTTAGGAGATTGGCTCCCTCACTGGGCTAACACGTGTGAAATGCTCAATAAAAGGTGTTTGTTAACATCCTCAGGAGCTCAGAGGGAGAAATTACAATTAGAATGTCTGAGATTTGGAAGAAAGGAAGAAAGGAGAAAAGGAAGGGGGAAGAGAGTGCAGGGAGTGCAGGTGGGAAGGGAAGGGAGGAAGAAGGGGCTAGAAGGAAGGAAGGAGGGACGGTAGGATGGATGGTAGAAAGGAAGGAGAGATGGAAATAAAGGGATAATGGAGGGAAGGAAGGAAGGAAGGAAGGAAGGGAAGGAAGGAAGGAGGGAAGGAAGGAAGGAAGGAGGGAAGGAAGGAAGGAGGAGGGAGGGAGGGAGGGGAGGGAGGGAGGGAGGGAGGGAAGGAAGGAAGGAAGGAAGGAAGGAAGGAAGGAAGGAAGGAAGGAAGGAAGGAAGGAAGGAAGGAAGGACAGCAAGGAGTGAGGGGAGGGATAGAAATGGAGGAAGGGCAGTGCTGTGAGGTTCCTGGGCTGGGATCAGTCTTCTGATTGCCTGTCTGAGCTTCGAGTGTTGCTGATCACTCCTGTGTGTGGCTCCTTGGTTAGTGTCTCTGCTGTGACTTGCTTTGTGCCCAGACTCAGCTGTGTCCCGGATGGGGCAGGGAACCAGTTGGGCCCAGCAGCTTCTGGTTGTATGCCAGGCACAGTCTAATCTCAGAGGACTCCTGTCTCATCTCTTCTTCCCGTGACAGTCTCTGTGCAGATAAGGAAATCAAGGCTGGGACCACATAGTTTGGAATGGGCAGAGCTGGAATTTGAGGCGAGCTTCAGAGCCAGTACTCTTAGCCACTCTAAGAGTAATGTAATGAGTTGGAAATGTGGAGACAGAGACGTAGCTCAGTGGCCAGGAGTGTGTGATTTGCATGTGCAGGACCTGAGTTTTAGTTCTTGGCACCATGTGATCTGAACACCATGGGGTGTCCCCTGTGTGCCCCAATGCTGTGGATGAAGCAGTACCTCATTCCAGCCCAGGTGTTGAACCATTCAGCCTGGTTGGCAAGTATCACTGAGAATGACCCCTGACTGTTTAGGCACATCCCCTAAAATGATTTTTATATAAAAAAGAAAGAAAACATAAGATCAACCATACACATAAAAATATACTCAGCCAGAGACTTGTCAAACCATATACTAGCCACTAGGTATAGGCTGGTTGCAGGCTATTTCTCACCTCTTTCTGGGCTCCACCATCACTCAAGCACACACTGCCTAACCCCTGGCAGGAAAGAGACACATGGGGAGTGGGACAGTATGGAGGGGCACTGCTTTGTAAACCATCCCACGCCTCCCAGTGTTGGCCTTGGCCCGGGGGCTGTTTGCTTGGCTCAGGAAAGCATTTGCACACATAGTCACTTGCTTTCATCAGCAAGAGCCACTCTCTGGGGCCTTTCCTGAGCAGGCAGGGGAAGCTGGTGCAATCTTGGGCTGACCCCGCGTGGCCTGGCCTGTGGAGAGCCGGGGCATGTGGGCCAGCCACGGGGACCATCCTGGGGAGATGCTGGCAGTGTGGTGGGCTGGTTTGGCCCTGTGAAAGGGGAGGTGAGGTGATGGCCAGTGCTGAGGGATGGTGTGGTCAGGCTCGGGGGGACTGGAAGTAGGCGAGAGCTCATGGGGAAAGGGTAGTGACTTCAGTGTCGTAACCAGTGACATACATGGTTTTAACAGCTCTTAATGGTTCAAGGAGCAGAGAAGGAAAAGTAAGCTCCTGGTCCTGACTCCGGCTTCCCAATCCTGTACTTCCCATTTTCATTGCTTGGCCAACGCTTGTTTCCTGGTGAGACTCCTTCAAGGGAGAGTGTGTAAGGAATGTGTGGTGCACATGCACATGCTTGTGTGTATGTGTGTGTGTGTGTGAGAGAGAGAGAGAGAGAGAGAGACAGACAGACAGACAGACAAACAGACAGAAAGAGACAGAAAGAGACAAACAAAAGAGACAGAAGGGAGGGGGGGAGAGAGAGGCAGACAGACAGACAGACATACAGACAGAAAGAGACAGAAAGAGACAGAAGGGAGGGAGGGAGGGAGAGAGAGAGAGAGAGAGGCGCAGAGAGGAAACACAATAAGCACATTCCACCTCTGTTTTTCCTTTTCCGTTCTGTTGGAATATATTAGCAGTCACTACTTTTACCTACCTTTTCTTTTTTTTTTTGGGGGTGCTCATACAGTGATCTACCAAATCTATTTAGGCTGTCCTCTATTCATGGACAATTAGGCTTTTAAAGCCATTACTAAGTGCTCTAAGGCAGCATCCCCTAACTGGGGAGCATTAATGTTCCGATAGGCCCCAGATATTCTATGTTCACCATGGGTACAAGTCCTATAAAGTGCTGGGAGTTCATCAGGAGACTGGAGGACCAATCAGTGAGATGAGGGGGGGCACATGAAGGAAACAAGGTCAGAAAGGGTCTTTGGTTGCTACTAGAAGCACTGCTTTAGGCAGGAGTCCCCAAACCTATTTGACATATCACTCCCTTTTCAGTAAGGGAAATCATACAGTGTCCACCTCCTCAGAAATCTACCTTTTTAGCCAACTATCAGAAAGCCCTCACTTGCACGTTTCCCTGCTCTGCCCCCAGCAGTCCTGTGCTTCCGTGGGGTGCTGTCATCCATGTTGGCTAATACTAGACTAGAACATTAGCTCTGTCTCCTCCTCTTGTTTCATGTAGGAGAAAATTGAAGTCCTCACGCCCCAACACCCATTCATTCAATAGGCTCTTGAGCCTACATCTGAGGTGTGTTGTTCTTGGTGCGTGGTATTTTGATAACAGAAGACAGGAGAAGGTGGCTGTGGCTGTGAGTGTGTTTTGCACACGTGGGTGGGTGTGAATATGAGCCTACAGAGGTAGGTGTGCATTCTGCTGTGTGACTGATGCGCTCTTGAGAAACTCGGTATCCTTTTTCAAAGTGGAAGCTGGAATTTTTAATGCCCTGAAGATGGGGGGTGATGTGCTATTTCAAGGTAACTCATGGAAGAATTCTTAAGGGAAATGATAAGTTCTCCCCCACCCACCCCCCCCCCCCGTTACAAAAGCTCCATTGAGGTGCAATGAATTATATACACTGACTGCAGCATGCATGCAATGAGTACTGCACCTGTGTCAAATGCACATTCACTATACACCATCCCATTCAACCCTCCCCGTCCCAGCAGTTTCTATGTGCCTCTCTGAGCCTCTGCTCGGCTCTCACAGCCCCTCCAGAAGGTGATTAGGATGTTTGTTGTCAATATGGATTAACTTTGCCTGTTCGCTAACATCGTGCACATGGGATCACACGGTATATACTCTTTAGTGTTGGCTTCTTTCCCAGAGTCACCATTTGGCTGCATCTCATTCTTTATCTCCAGTGGATGCTGTAGGATTAGTGTCTTCATCTGCATGTCTTGCTGCATTTGGGGTGTTGCCAACATTGGGTTGTCATGAGTGAAGTCACTAGCAGCATTTGGGTGCAGGTGGATGGATTTCCAAGCCAACCCTCTATGTGATTCATTGTGTCAAGCCAGTTCAAGTCAGGCCAGCCATTCACTGAGCCCCCTTGCACAAATATGCATTAAATCCTCCATGTGCTACAGGGAAGAGACAGGATCTACATGTCAGGACATACATTAAAGCCTGAGTTGTCTTCTTTGCAGTGCTGGGAAGGGAATTAAAGCAAGAACAATTCTCTTCTTTGAAGAGTTCAGGAAGACAAGCTCTTGGAGTGGCACCCGCAGCGTGGTCTATTAGTGGTGCTCTTGCATGTTTTGTGTTTTCCAGAAGTGGAAACTGGCAATTTTGAAAAACTGTGGGCCCCCCTCTTCTGTCTTTCTTTCACCTCCCTGCCAGATTCCTGGGGGTCCTTGGGGTGTCTATGGTACCATTTAGAAAGTTCACTGACCATTCAAAAAGTGGGGTGTGGGACCTAGACAGAAGATCTGCTTTGGAAAGAGCCCCTAAGTTTTCTCTTTTGGTGGTTTCCCTATCTGCCTCCTAACCAAAGAGGAAAGAAACATTGTGATCTGGTGGGACCAGACAAAGCAGACCTATCTTGTTTTCTTTCTTCTTCCTGGCTTCATCTTTTTACTAACTCACTCTTGCTTTTGCCTCTTTCTAGGCCCTGGGGCCCGAAATGACTGGGCAAGGAAGTGAAACTTCGCTTTGGGCATGTGTGAAAACATTGAGGCTCTTCTGAGAAAAAGTTTGTCCAGAGTTTTCGGCTATGAACAGTTTTCCATTGAGTCTCACATCTCCGGTGTGTTAAAGGCAATCTTGCCTTACCTGTGGGGTCTGAGGGCCTGTAGTGACTAAGGGACACTTAAGTAGGCGGCATTGTTGGCATGTGCCACCTCTGTGGGCTTGGTTCTAGTGGACAGGTATGGTGCAGTAGGAGGAATATGGGAGCGTCAGGAGCTCACTCGGGCTCTCATTTGCAGATGCAGCCAGGTGGGTGGTGCCCCCTGGAGTTGTGCAGCACCGGAAAAGCTTGACAGAGTGAAAAGTACATTTGACTTAGATGCAGATTTGAAGTCTTAGCTCCCCACCGCCACCTTCCTTTGATTTTATTAAAATTTATTCTTATGGCTTTCAACAGTTTTAAATTCATATGTTATGATTTATGTAGTTGTTTACAATGAGGGTTCAGGCTGTGGTGTCCCGTCTCCCAGGGCCCTCACTTATGTCCCCCACCACCGCTTACCCCAGCTTCTCCATTTCCCCCTCCACCAACCCAACCCCTTTATAGTTACATTTTCAAATTGAATTGTAGTTTGGGCCCCAGTTTTGAGGCGGTTTTGTGTCTAGTGGTATACTTGTATATATGCAGTGGTACCTGGAATTCAACTGGAGTCAGCCTCTTGCAAGGCAAGCATCCCAGTCTCTGAAACTTACCTCTCATGCCCTAGATCTTGGATTTTCAGTGAGCTTCCGGGATGACTTGAGTATTTTGTGCTGAGTACTTTGCTTAGCTGAATTCGTTAAACTCAGCCAAGTTCCCGTGACACAGGGACCTGCTCTTAGCTCTATCTACTTCATGGATAAGCAGTTCGGAAACATCCAGAAAGTCAGTGCCTTTTGCTGCAGACTTGGGAGACAGTCCACCTTTACCTCTCTATCTCTTGAGGGGTTGAGTGCTTTATGTGTCTGCCTTATGTATGTTGTACAACAACCTAGAAGAAATGAAAGACTGAGGCTTAGGAGCATGGATCACTCCAGAGCTGGTTGGTTCAGCCCTGTCGAACTCCAAAGGCTGTGTTGGTCTGCATCTGTTCTGTTGGCTTGCTTTGGAGGACTAGCTAAAGGGTGCATAGATTGAGAGAGACAGAGAGTCGTAGTCAAGGATAGCAGAAACAGTGTCTGGGGAGGCCAGGCCCTGGCTATGTTTATGGTTCAAGGCAACTTGATAAATAAGGTGACATGTGGGGAGACCTGGGGAACCTTGAATACAGGAGGATCCCAGAGTTCCTCCAGATGGCTAGGATGAGGCCTGCCTTTGCGTAAAACCAGCTGCCTGGTCGTGATGCCCACTGGGCATTTGCAAGGGAGGTGGAAGACCAGACACCTCTGTTGCTTCCTTATCTGTGCCTGTAACTGTGAGTAAACTATGTGTGCAAATTCTCATTTAGCCATGAACTTGTGCCACTCTGCCCCCCCACCTTTACCTGATAACCTTCCTGCCACCCCTGTTGGCTTCCTGGCAGCCGAGCTGGACTCTCAGGCCCTCTGCTGACGCGCTGGGGCTTGGCCAGCGTTCTGCAGTGTCTGCCCGCCTGCCGAGCCCTTTGTTGCATTTGGCAGGTTTAATAGCTTAATTTCTATTTTTCCTCTTGGAAATGTAGTTCATAGTATTTGAAGCAGCAGTGGGTGCTAAAATGGTTGCTGATGGCTATCTTGAATGTTAATATCCTAATACAGCTTATCATCCATGACTTGTTCCCCTACAGCCCTCGCTTCCCTTTTGCAGAGACAGGCTGGCTGCTGGCTGGCGGAGAGGCCTGATGGCTCTGCTCTTTGCTTTGCTGCCGCCCGCCTGCCCTCCCTGAGTTCCCCAGATACTGTCCTTCCACAACCAAATCCCAGTGTGAGAAATCTTCGAGGGTCTAATTTTTCCAGCAGGGTTTCATAGGGATGCCCAATCTCGAAGGAAACATACATTATTTAAATTCTATGCTTTGGCACAGAGGTGAAGGACAGGGGGGGGGGGTGTATAGGGGTGGGGGAAGATGTTCTAAGTGTTTCGAATGGATGCAGGGACATAGTGACAGTGTCTGGTGTGACTCTGAGGGATCAAGTTGGTGGTTTTTGCTGTTTGGGGCTTGGGGCAGAGCAGGGGCCAGCTGGAACTAATGGCTAGGGGCAGAAGTGGGGAGTATAAGTGATGGGGTGTAGTAGAACATTTTATTTACCTGGAAACCTAAACCCTCATGGACCTTGGGGGTAGATGGGACGGGAAAACTCCTCTCTTTGTTGAATTCCAGACTCAAGACCCCAATTCCAGAGCAGCCCCTGCTGGGTAACTGGAGTATTTGCCTATCAGGTGTTGATGCCTCCTGTTGATGGAATGGGAGTGTTTTTACTGGGGCCTTTCCAGAGCTGGGGGTTGGGAGGGAATGGCCTGGATGTCCAGCAGCCCAGTGTATTATGCAGTGCTGGGGATTGAACTTGGGGCCTCGTCCTGGGCAGGTGCTCTTGTGCTCTATCACTGAGCACTGACATTTCACAGGAAGCCCTGAAGCCCCGTTAGTCACTAAAATCTGTGTGTGAAATCAGAAGGCAACAGTGACTTTGATTGTGAATGCAGTGAGATGTGGTGGGGAGGGACCCAAGGGACATTGTTCAAGGGGAGTTTCTCTACCGTGTGTGGGAGAGGGATTGCTCAGGTAGAGCCCTCTTCTATCCTGTCCATTCTGTGGGGGATTAGCACAGATCAGCTGCCTCCCTGAGGGAGCGGGGGTTTGGAGGGTGAATGATCCCAGAATAGGCTCTGAGAGTTCCAAACATAGAGCCTTTCCCACCTCCACCAACACTGGGTGTCTCCTGCCTCGCAGACAGCTCTGCTCTAGGGATGCAAATACCATCATCCTCATACTCCATTTAGCAGAGGAGAAAGACATATGGACAGTATATTGCAGCTTAATAGGAAGCGTGTTGGGATACAAATGCGCAGGTGAAGGGATCGTTCATCTGACTGGGACTTGAGAGATCTTAAGACCATGCTGCATCTGACCTTGACCTTGGAAGAGGAGGGCCTGTTAAGCTGACCTTGGTTGGGGAGTCCTGGCTGTGTGTGTGTGTGTGTGTGTGTGTGTGTGTGTGTGTGTGTGTGTGTGTGTGTGAACGCGTGCGCATGCACCCCCCCCTCTTTGCTGGGGATAAGGAAAAAGAAAAGGAGGGGGAGTGATTCCTGCTCTGCAGAAATTCACAGCTTGTGGGGAACCGAGCCTGGCACGTATCAGCCGACGCAAGCATTACTGAGACAGATGGGAGTGTGGAGGCTGGGATGGGCTGCCAGGGGTACTCGGTGATCCAGGCTTTGGGGAGTTACTTCTCTCACGGAAAACAGAATCTCTGTACAGTGCACGCAGACCCTGCAAAGATGTCTTGGCTATAGGAGCCAACCCTCTCTTTTTTCCCTTCAGCTCACTTCAGTGTGATGCAAGTAGCTGTCTAGGTTTGGAGGTGAAGGAGAAGGAGGTTAGGGTGGTAAAATTTTGGAGGTGCAGGAGAAGGTAGGGTGAGGATGGTGAAAATTTGATGCTACTGACTTGCTCTTGAAACCCTGGTGAAACGTAGGGTTTACAAAATACAGATGTAGCCAACACTAACCTGAGCAGGGCTGAGGCGGGGAGCCCTTCAGTCTCCCCAAGCACCACCTGCAGCCCCAGGCCTTTGCTTATGCTCTTCCACACCTTCCCTTTTGTGCCTTCACAGATTCACCTCCAGTGGCTTGTCCGTTTAGGCTGCACTGGGATTTGAAACAGCTTAAGAACTGGAGCACTACCTTAGTCTTAGGTTTCTCTGAATCCCCAGTGGGCAGTTGGGATGGTGGGAAGAAAGTGGGTTTCTTTAGACGTGAAGTGTGTTGTCGTCAGATGGGATCACAGAGGGCTCTTCCCCTCAGGTCCTGTGTGGGCCGTACAGTTCCTTGTGGAGAAGATGACCCTGTAAGCTGTAAGAAGGTCACCAGCAGGGATGGCCAAGAGCAGCACTTCCTGTCCACCTAGCCATGGTTGTCAAAAGTGCTGCCAGATATTTTTGATGCATCCCCAGGTGTCCCCATGTGTCAAATATCCCCATGCCTGGTTTCCCCTGGGGAAGCCAGCCTGAAAGATGACATTAAAACCTCCTGGTAATGTGTGAGTACTGAGTTCCGCCTGCAGGTCCACTCAACACTTTGAAGACACTGATTCTTCTGGTCTCCTATGGTACCTGGTGTGTAGGGCGAGGAACTGAATGGCGCCGTGACTCTAGGCTCTGGCACCCATTTGTGGTAAAGCGTCATGAGAGCAGTGCACTGACAGTGTCCCTCTTGTTTTTTCCATTGCAGATTGATCTGGAGCCAGAAGGAAAAGTGTATGTGATCATTGATCTCTCGGGGTCGTCGGGCGAAGGTAAGAGAGTGTGACTACTTGTTCTTGTTCTCTTCCATTGACCCTTTGGCTCCTGCTCTCGCCTCCTCTCTTTGGCTGGGGACACATTGCTGTGGCATTTGATTAATTAGCACACTTTATGGGAAAAAGGTTATTTTGAAGATGTTCACGCCTTCGTGCCAGAAGAGACCAACCATCTGCTAGTTGTGGAGGAACAGAGGAAAGCGTTTTGACTTAACAGTGAGGCCAAGGAAGTAGGCGTTGCACGTGCTGGTGTGGAGAGCAGGTGCTCCCCAGAAACTCAAGAGGGCTCTGTGTGTGTGTGTGTGTGTGTGAGAGAGAGAGAGAGAGAGAGAGAGAGAGAGAGAGAGAGAGAGAAGAACAGGCAAATTGTCTAACTTACTTGAAAACAAACCGAAGTGTCAGACAGCGGAATTGTACTACTACAAAGCTTTCATAGAAGTGCTTCTTTTTTTTTTTTAACCAGTTTGGTGTACAGGCTCTTAGACAAAAATGATGAGAAGGAAAATGCCAGCTTCCCCTCTGGCTGATTTGATGCATGTAAATGTTCTTGGGTGGGGTTTGCTTCTTTCTATTCTGACTTTGCTCCCCTAAGACCTTTGAGGGCTCATTGAGGTTGAGGCCTATGCTTCCAGGGGCTCACTGGATAGTGGAACCCTGTCCACAGGGAAGATTCTGGTTGGAGAGTAGAGCTGAAATTCGGTTATAAACCATATTTCCTCTCCTTCTCTTGCTGTGGGCAGGGGCACGGCTGGCCTGGAAGTCATGGCAAATGATTAGGATTCAATATCTCTGGTTCCTCTGGGACAAAATCAGGGCATGGGGTCTATACCCTAAAGGGAGTGAGACTCTCAGTTCTGTTGGCCCCTGGCTGGAAGATGCGGACCTTTGACATCGTCTCTCCTGAACATGGGGACTATGAACGTGTGTTCACAGAGTCGTGACCCCAGTCGTGACTCCTCTACTTTAGCTTCGAAGTGCTAGTGTAAGGGCCAGGAGGGAAGATGGAACAAACTGGGGCTGGTCAGAGCATGACCTAGAAATGTCTGTGCTTGGTGACGGGCCAATCAGCAACTGGCCCACCTTCAACAGGTGTTGAGAATAATTTGATAATTGTGTGTATATAGGGTTCCTAAGAAAATGTTATTCTCTTTTAATAGATCTCAATTATTTGGCTTAGGTTTCAAACTTTAAACATCTCTCCCAAATTGCTCTATTACATTTTTCTGCTCTTGATTGCAATTAGATTTTGGCATTTCCAACTTTCTTTCTCAGCTCTGAGCTCTGCGCAGCCCAGAATAGAATCTGTTTTAGAACAGTGGAGATTTTTAACAATATTTAACATGAAATATTTAAATATTTAAGATATACTAAAGGGCCTACAGAATAATAAAAGGGCACTGCTGTCCCTGTTGACTAGTTAAGAAATAAGATGACCCAGTAGGGCAGGCTAAAGATTTCTATATTGTTTTCTAGCATATGAACCCAAATTCACTTGACTTCAGATATTATGGCCACCTCCTAATTAAATGCTTGCCAAAGCATTTGGTGAGGAAGCACCATGTCCTTTTTTAATCTTACATAATTTATATCCAGGGGAATAATTAGTTAAATAGTTCCTATTCCAAGAGGCTGGTCTTGGACATTTTTTCTTTAAAAAAATTAATGACTTGAAAATCATAGAAGTCATCCTTCTTTCTCTCATTTCTTTCTATGCATTTGAGGGAAAAATATGACAAATGAATAAATAAATCATGTGCAGTTGATTTTTTTCCTTTCTTCCACGGCTTCTTACTGCATCTGAATGGTCAAAGCAATTTTCATTGGGCTGAATTCTTCATGAATTTTTTTCATCTCTTTCCTCTAAAGAAAATGAGGCTTACTTCAGAAATGCTGACACAAGCCAGCACTTAGATTCTGTCATGTGTTGGCAAGTGTTGCTCTGAAGAAAAGGAGGAAATTTTTCAGGCTGGTGGGACACTTACCTTGCATGTGGTAGACCCAGGTTCTGTTCCTGGCACTGTGTATAAACTCCACCACTAGTGAGTCTTGAGCATAGAACCAGGAGTAAGCAGGAGAGAAGAGGACAGCAGATAAAGCATTTGCCTTGGACACAGCCAAAGTGGGTTTGTTTCCTGGCACCCTAGATAGTCTCCCCAGCCCTGCCAGGAATGACCCCTGAGCATTGCCGGGTATGCCCCCCAAAGCCAACAACAACAAAAAGAATCCTTTTAGTTCTTCTATCTTTATCGCCTGTCTCCTATCCCCATCAATGGGGGAGAAAAGGTATTCATAGACAATGCACAAACTTGGCCGCCCATTCATGAGAGCTCAGAGAAAGACATGGGGGTGTGAGCTTACAAATGCACTCCTTTCTTCTAGGGTGTGCCCGAGGAGTCTTCTTATAGCTAACACACTGTCGGGAGCCTGGACATTTACATCTGCTAGAGCTGGAACTAATGTGATTTCTTACTGTCTAATAAAATTCCACCGCTTGCATGTCCTGTGCAGTTCCCGTAATGGGATTTGGCTGGTGTGTGCTTTAAACTAAACCAGGCCCTCTAACCCCACATGTACAGGGTCAGGCTGGATGACAATTAAGGTCATTTCTGGTCATGCCATTTTGGTCTGTGGAATAACTGGAATAGACATCTTTCAGGGCTCAAGGCTGAGGGCTGCCTCCTACCTGTAGCAGGCAGAACAGAGCGAAAGAGAAGGACTTTTTTTTTGATGGTGCTGGGCCAAACATTTTTCCTAGATTTTCCCAAGAAGCAACCCCCTCCCGGGGATGCTCGTGTGTGGTCTTCCCTTCTCAGTGGCTCTTTGGGTTTGTTTTTATTCTGAGTTATAACTGCCTGTGTTCACTTTGGGTGAATACGGTACTAAGGGCTTACCAGATTCTTCATTAACTTGCCTAGGTAACAGAAGCATGATGGTGATGTAGTCTCTGCATTGTTTCCTACTATGCAGCTTAACTAGTAAGTTATATCTTAAGTAGTAAATTACTAGAATTTCTTCCTTTGTTGGGATAGTTGTATATTATTTCTGTTCTTTGTGACAATATCACATGTACCATCATTTAAAGGCTGAGAGGATGAAAATAGGGTCAAATAAGAGATTTTTGACATTCCTTTTCTATTTCCTTCCAAATGTAGCATTTATCCAGGAAAGTTCTTTAGATTCGTGTGTGTGTGTGTGTGTGTGTGTGTGTGTATTTTTTCTTTTTGGTTCACACCCAGCTATACTTAGGGGTTGGTTACTCCTGGCTCTTCGCTCAGGAACTACTCCTGGCAGTGCTCGGGGAACCATATGGGATGCTGGGGATCAAACCTGGGTCTTCCGCATGCAAGGCAAACGCCCTACCCGCTGTGCTATCGCCTCCGCCCCCATGTGTGTGTATTTTTGAGTCCACACTCAGTAGTGTTCAGAGCTTTCTTCTGGCTCTGTGCTCAGGGACCACTCTTGGCAGTTCTTGGGGAACCTTAACCTTGGTACTGTCTCTTCTGCCCCATTGTTTCTGATTCTAAATTAGCAGTATAAATGTTGAAAGCCTTCCTTGGCAAGGCCGGTCACTGAGAAAGCACCAGCAAAATTGAAAGTTATAGGAGCTCATCAGTACTGAGTTTCAGGCTTGACTCGATACTACTACTTTAGAGCTTCAGCTTTCTCCCCAGAAAGTGGGTCTAATTCAACCCTGATAAGATCTCTGATAGGCGTTGCTGTAAGAACAGGTCCCAGCATTCCAATATTTAAGCAACACTTTCTTTGACAGATGTTCTTTAGTGTTTTTCAAATCATATTCACTTTTAGGGGACTGGAGCAATAACACAGAGGGTAGGGCACTTGCTTTGCATGTGCCAGCCTGGGTTCAATCCCCAGCATTCCATACAGTATCCCAGCACTACCAGGAGTAATTCCTGAGTGCAGAGCCAGGAGTAACCCCTGAGGATCGCTAGTTGTGACTCAAAAACAACAAAATATCATATTCACTTTTAATTTTATTTATTTATTTTTAAATATTTTATTATACCACCATGAGATATACAAAGTGTTTATGTTTGGGTTTCAGTCATACAGTGTTCCAGCACCCATCCCTCCACCAGTGCCCATTTCCCACCACTAATGTCCCCAATTTCCTCCCCCAGTCTGTCTCTATGACAGGCACTTTACCTCTCTTCTCTCTCTTCTCTCTCTCTCTCTTTCTCTTCTTTCTCTTACACATTGTGGCTTGCAATGCATAGATTTAGAGGTTATCATGTATATCCCTTTGCCTACATTTAATGCTCAGTTCTAGGCTGGCATTATCATTTCCAATGATTATTGCACAGTTTCCTTCTCTGTCTTACCTAACCTCTGACTCCCCACACTTGCGGTTCATTCCACCTATTGACAAGACCTTCTGATCCATTTTTCGCCTGTCCTTGGATATTAGTATAATTTTATATATAATATATATCTTATATCCTGCAAATAAATGCAGTCATTCTATATCTGTCCTTTTCCTCTGGCTAATTTCACTCAGCATGATCCTCTCTGTGCCCATCCATTTATAGGAAAATTTCATAACTTCGTTTTTTCCTAACAGCTGCAGCATATTCCATTGTGTAGATGTACCAAAGTTTCTTTATCCAGTCATCTGTTCTCGGGCACTCTGGTTGTTTCCAGATTCTGGCTATTGTGAATAGTGCTGCTATGAATATAAAAGTGCAGATGGTGTTTCTGCTGTGTGTTTTTGGCTTCTCAGGGTATATTTCCAGGAGTGATATGGCTGGTCAAATGGGAGCTAAATTTCTAGTTTTTGGAGAAATGTAGGATGGTCAGATTCTTTTCAGGCTCTAGGCAGTGTAGATCTTACCCAGTGGTCAGAAGCTAGACTGACTTTAAGTCTCGGGAGGTTCAGAGGTCATCTTCCTGGTGCCTAGGGTAACATCAGCACACGGCCTTCAGGTGAAATAGAGTTGGGGTTGGGAGGGGTTCCTTGAAATTCTGCCCCAGTGGGCTGCTTCTCCCTCTGGAACCTCAGATCAGATCCCAAAGTCTTGCTGAAGCTTCAGTGCATGTGAGAACCACTTTTTATTTTCTGATGCCAAGGATGAAATTCAGGAGTATTCTGTTATACCACCAAGTTGTACCCCCCCAGTCCTTAGAGTCTACATTTTCTTATCTTCTGATAACTAGATGGCTAAAAGAAACATTGGTTTGAATGACATGTAGTCATTGGTGCACTTGAACATGTGGGCCCTGGGTTTTGGGGAGAGGGAAATGGTCAGTGAGAGATGGTGTTTACAAGTAATAGAGAACATGGCCCTTGTCTGTTCAAGGAGCTTGCCGTTGGATTAGGAATCTAAGACTTACTTGGAGGATGAACTCATTTGAGAAAAGTGCAAAGCAACATCATGCTCATGACTTAATTCAGTGTTCCCTAGAATTCTCCAATTAGAAATAAATTGCCTGCTGAATCCAAGAAAACTTGAGGCAGGGGTTAATGAGAAACAGAAGATCGTCCTACTGGCCTGGTTGTGAAGCAGTGTGAAGGACTGTTCTGAGCGAGAATCAGGTCATCATTGTTGGTGAAGTGAAGCTCTTATTTTCAGGTAAACATAAATAGATGTGATGCATTAAGTAGATGCAATTTGTGTTCCATAAGAGCTTCCAGTCATCCAGCCTTTATGGAGAACAATATGGGCATTCTTCAAAAAGCTAAACATTGAGCTTCCATATGACCCAGCAATATAACTTCTGGGAGCCTGCCCTAGGGCTTCAAAAACACACAGAAGAAACACCATCTGAACATTGCAGCACTATTCACAATTGCCAGAATCTGGGAACAACCTGAGTGCTCAAGAACAGATGCCTGGATAAAGAAACTGTGGTACACATACACAGTGGAATACTACGCAGCTGTGAAGAAAGATGAATTCATAAAATTTGCTTATAAATGTATGGACATGGAGAGTATCATGCTGAGTGAAATGAGTTGGAAGGAGAGGGACATACACAGAATGGCCACACTCATTTGTTGGGGTTTGAAAAAATAATATGAAACCAATATCCAAGAACAGTAGAAACAAGGGCCAAGAGGTTTGGTCCACGCTTGGAAATCTGCTTCAACCTCTTGGAGAAAAGGCAGTTGGGATAGGGAAAGAACCACTATGACAAAGACCATAGTAAATGACCACTGTATAAGAACTGTGTGCAGAATAGGTAAAGGAAAAAGCATGGCAGCCTCTCAGTATTAGTATAGCAAATCATAATGCCCAATAGGGGGAGGGAAGAGAGAGAGAGAGAGAGAGAGAGAGAGAAGGAAAGTATCTGCTATAGATTCAGGCTGGGGGGTAGAGGGTGGGGGTGGCAGGAGGATAAAGGGCAGATTGGTGATGGGAAATGTGCACTGGTAGAGGTGTGGGTGCTGGAACACTGTATGACTCAAACCCAATCATGTACAGCTTTGTAACAGTCTATTGCCCTGTGATTCAATGAAAAGGGAAAAAAATAAAATAAAAAATAAAAACATAATAAAAGAGCTTCCAGTCAAAGGCATCATCAGTGCTGTAGACCAGCACTGATGAACAGCACAAAATGTTCATGGCAGACAAATAAGAGAATGAAATTTCCAAAACAGTGAAGTGGGTTTGAAGGTTGCAGGCCTTTCTCCCTGGACTTATCTCATTGGTCAAGGCCTCCTGCCTTGGTTTCCAAGGAGGAGTAGTGCTCCAAGTCAGATTAAGTCAAGCCCAGTGACTGAGTGGAGGCATTTGTCAGCATAGCACTGAGGTGACTAGAGAGTCAAGCCTGGCTTCTGGCCTCTTTTTGCTATTGCCTCCGCACCCTCCCTTTCTGTCCCACCAATCTCCAAGGGGCCAAGATTCCTGACTTCACAGCATCCTTCTCTCCAGCCTCTCAGTGGAGTCCCAGGATCCAGCCCAGCTACTTTCATCTTTTCCTTTTCATACTTTGTTGGATCTTTAAGGAGAAACAATGCCAAAGGTTGAGAGTCCTCAACTTCCCAAGCTGGGCCCTTCAGAGTCAGCACCAGTCAAGGATTAGTGAGTGTCTTTCCTGTGAAGTGCCCTAGATGTGGGGACCCCGCTTATGCCCACAGCCTCCACCAGCACTGGAGGATGTCCCCATGCTCCAACAGCACATGGGACCTAAGAGCTGCATCAGAGCGAAAATAAATCTCAACTCCCTAACCCTGACCTTGGGATATACACCACATCTTCTGTTCACTGTTTAACCTTCTTTTTCTTTGCCCTTTTCTCTTTGCCGCTCTTTTTGTTGGGTAAGTGGGACGAGGGAGGCACATCTGTTGTGCTCACACGTTCAGCTGTAGGTTTCATGTAACACCCCCACTGTGCGCGTGCACACCGCCAACACACACACACGCATATGCACACGCACATACTTGATGCTGATATGCAGGTGTGGGGAGCAGTTCCTTTTGCTTTCTAGATTTCTGGCTCCGCTCTTTGTCCTGTAGGAATAAATTCCTGTCCTTGGACATAACCATGAGATAAGGAGAGTCATCTTGGGACAGTGAGCATCACCCCTAGCACCTCTAGCACCTATGAGGGGGTTTATAATGTCACAGAGACAACGAAACTGCCTGATGAGAAACAAGTCGAGAAGCCCTCACTTCCTCCCAGGACTCGAGATGCACAGCAGTTGCTCTGAAATGAGTCATCTAGTTAACACCAAATGCCAGCCATTAGCAGATGAAAAACAGAATTGGATCCCAAGTGTTTGGAGAAGCAAATCTCCTCAGGATCACCCCACGCCGCCTTTATGGAAGCGTGTTTGGGCTCTTTGGATTGACTCATGCCGGTTTCCACTAATGAAGGGATTGACGGGGGAAATGCCAAGTCGAAAACTCGGGGTACAGAGATGGTATATTTCTAATAGGGCCTTAGTTAAGAGGCGAGCCCCCCATTTCCTAGCCTGGTTTCCAGTTCTGACTCTGTTGTCTCACTCTATGTCATTTTCTGTGTCCTGTAAATAAGATAGTTTGAGGAAATTTGTGTTTACAGCTCAGCTCATGGTGGGTAGTAACCTATAATTTAATCATTTGCTCTTGTTGATGTCCTCATGATTTGGCTTAAAAGAAAAGGGTATTTCCACTCATCTAACCTAATTTAGAGAGTTGTCTTTCAGAACCAATTACTTTGTTCTTTTATTCAGTTGAAATTGGTCAGTGCTGACAGTTTTATTGATTTTCCTTATTACCTAGCTTTGTTGAAACATTCCCATTTTTACAATCAAGTGCATTTACCATCTTCCTTGAGCAGCTGACTCTGGGCTTTTATCTTCCTCTTTTACGTTAGTGTGGTGTGAGCTGAGGGGAAACCTGTGCCTTGGCCTACAGGCACACAGGCAACAATGAGTGATTCAGACTGTTCTGTGATTGCTCACTGGAAGCGTCACTGTCTGGCATATGAATCTATACGGGATGCTGCAAGTATTGAGCTAATGGACACGACCCTGCTCTCGGCTGTCTTTAATGTTCTAGAAGACTGGAACAGAACGCTCAGCATACGCATGTTGTAGAGCAGTTGGGCAGCTGTTGCTAGAGAAGCCTGCAAAAGCCCTCCCAAGAATTGAGCCCACTTCTACTTGAGAGACTCCCCATGGAGTGGATGGTCATTGAATAATAACAAGGGCCAGGGGAGATACTCAGAGGTAGATCTGCCTGTGTGAGATCCTGGCTTCAATCCCTAGCAACACACGCACAATGACCAACACTTCCGCATTAGTGCTTTCTCGTTAGTTCCACTCGGCAAAGCTGAAAGATGGGTAGTCACCGTCATCGTCATCCTTGACTTGAGGAGACAGAGCCACTGTCCATTGACACTCCTTCCAATGAGAAGACGAAAAGGAACTAGAATTTAATCGCATGCTTGCTTGATAAATGCATTCATTCATCTGCACCCTGGCACCTGTCTCAGCTGTTCTTTTCCATGCTAAGGACACAGACATGGACAATATATGCAGATCCCTTCTTTTCTGGGCCTTACATTTGAGAGGAAGTTCTGTGTGTCTTTGAGGGCAATGCTGTCTCACTGAGGCCACAAATTTCAGTGGCCTCAGTGAGACAGCGTTGGTTGTCTTGGCCAAGGGAAAAGGTGAATTTAGGGTAGCAGGATAGAGGGAACTCCTCTTAGCAATACCTGTGATCCTGGTGTTCTTTCCCATGTGTGTATAAGTTACTAAAATATTACTTAGGGCTAGAGCCATAACATATGGGGCAGGGCACTTGTATCACACATGGATGGCCTGAGTTGGATCCCCGCCATCCCATATAGTCCCGAGTTCTTCCAGGACTTATTCTTGAGCACAGAACCAGGAGTAAGCCCTGAACACTGCCAGGTGTGGCCCAAAAGAAAAAAAATAGAATTTTGAAAAGCTTTTCAGTATTAATGGGGCTGTGCCCATGTGGACAGAGACAGTGGCATGTCCATTGTCAAAGGTAATGACAGTCTTCAGAGTCCCTGTGAGAGAGGAATGACCCATTGGATCCACAGAAACATGGGCCTAAGCACTGGAGCTCCAGAAAGTTATATACCCACTGGAGTCAGCCTGGCTCTGAGGGCAAGACTGAGTGAGCAGAGGACATGCGAAGACCAGGAATTTCTCAGGTGGTGCCTGTCACTGCCTCAGAGCCTCATCATAATAAGGCCAGTGGGCTCCCTGACCCTCTCCCTCCTAAGAGTGAATGGTGTGCTCAAGAGTCACCCTTTGGGGGTGCTCGAGGGACCATCTGCAGGGCTGAGGATCCAGCTGAGGTAAATTTCTGCATAGCAAGAGCATTAGCCTCTGTGCTAACTCTCCAGACTCTTGATCCCAACTGTGCCCACCACACCGGGAAAGGAGACTTGAAGAGTTAAGATCCAAGCATCTCAGGTCAGAGCCTTTAAACTCTTTCCTGTATAGACTACTCCCCCTTCTCTCTCTCTCTCTCTCTCTCTCTCTCTCTCTCTCTCTCTCTTCTCTCTCTCTGTTCCTTCCCACTCTCTCACTCTCTCAGTGGGGGGAAAGGAGTGGAGAAGGCACTTGGTATTTCTAGGGAGGTGGGCAGTGCCTGGGCCTTGGTGTTCCAGCCCTGAAGGTCAGAATGGACACCATGGTGTTCCTGTGATTGGAAAACAAGCATCAATTTATAGCAAGAAAACAAAAAGCAACCCATCAGGGTATTGGACTTTGTGTTTTGTGTTTGCTTTTCTATAAATACCCTCAAGTATTGAGTGGTGCTTGAATTTGATCCTGCTGTGCTAATTTTCTCCTGGTTCCTGGGGCTTTAATTAAAATAACTCACCCAGAGACCTTGCTAGAACTTACCTCTACTTGATGCTTCTCTGAGGCAGGCAAGTTGCACCTGCCATTTCCGGATGGGAAAGTGCAGGGGGCGTTCTGCATTCGGTGCTGGGAACCCAGTAGGGGCGTCATTTTTACTTGTTGGATAAGTAAATGTGTGACTAAATGAAATAACAGCAAAAAGTATCCCTTTTTAGAAGGTAACTATTGTGATAAACAAAGTGTTTGGACTGGATTTGCTTTGGATAATCAGTTGTTTTAGATTGCAGTGTACGATCAGTTTCAGGGTGGGCGTGGGCCTGTGTGTAAGCTTTCTAGGCTGATACTTATTAGGGGTGTTCTGGAACCCCTTCAGGGTCTTTGTACATACAAAGGCCCTATTATAATCCTTGGTCCCCTTCTTTATTCATCAACTTCTCTGCTCTTTCGGAGTTGGGTTGCATATTTGCTCCTCCCAGAGAATGGAGGGTGGTCTTCCCACGATGGCCCTGCCCCTCTGCTCACTGGTCCTGAACCCTGTTTGTGCTCCCGTTCACCTTTGTGTTATCTTGTGTAACTAAACGCTTTATGTTTTTTTTAATCTTACTGTATACACAACAGGAGTCCTGGCAGGTACTTGTTGTCTGTAGTAACCCCGAGGGCAGCATCCACAAACTGGTTCCTGTCCACTGAGCTAGTCTCTGTGGGTCTTCAGAGGGGCCATGTGCTGTCCCACCATCCTTACTTTGAAAAGGCAGTTTGGGAACAAGAGTGAGCTTTGTCCCTAGCAAGCCTGGATGACCCAGGTTGCCTTTGGTGTTCTTAGGGGCCTTGATTACCACCTGCTCTAATTACTGACCATGAATTTAGCATTGAGCAGCCTTACAGTGAAGTTTTCTTCATGTCTCTTTTGTACTGTCAGCAGGAAGCACTCTGAGACCCTGGCCATAGCACATGATTCTTCGCAGTAGTTTGAGTATAAATAGTGAAATGTGAGGGACTGGGAGATAGAACAGGATATGGCATTTGCCTTTCACAAAGCTGACCCTGGTTTGATACACAGCATCCTTTATGGTTCCCCGAGTACCACTAGAGGTAATCTTTGAGCATAATGCCAGGAGTAAGCCCTGAGCACAGACAACTGTGGCCTTAAACCCAAGTAAAACCAATAAGGTTTTTCAAAAAAGGTGGGGTCTACAAACTTCTGAAATTTGTATGGAATAATAAAACCTCATTAATAGCTAAAGCAATCCTTAGGCAAAAGAAGATGGGAGGCATCACTTTCCCCAATTTCAAACTGTACTACAAAGCAGTTGTAATCAAAATGGCATGGTATTGGTATAGAGACAGGCTGTAGATCTATGGAATAGAACTGAATATCCTGATACATACTTTCCAATATATGATTGCTTAATCTTTGATAAAGGAGCAAAAAAATATTAAGTGGAGCAAAGAAAGCCTTTTCACCAGGTGGTGCTGGGAAAACTGGGCAACTACATATAAAAAAATGGACTTAGACCTTCTAACACCATAAACAAAGGTCATATCAAAATGGATCAAAGATCTCAACATCAGGCATGAGTCTATAAGGTACATAGTAGAAAACATAGGAAAAACACTTTATGACATAAATCTAAAGGCATCTTCAAAAGAAAAAACACCACTGACAAAGCAAATGGAAGCAAAGATAAACAAATGGGATTATATAAAACTGAAAAGCTTCTGTGCCTCAAAAGAAACAATGACCAAGATACAGAGACAGCCCACAGACTGGGAAAGAATATTCACTCAATACCCGTCTGATAAGGGGTTAATATCCAGGATATATCCGGCATTGGTAGAAATTTACAAGAAGAAAACAGCCAACCCCATCAAAAAATGGGGAGAAGAAATGAACAGAAACTTCCAAAAAGGAGAAATTCAAATGGCCAAAAGGCATATGAAAAAGTGCTTTTCATCACTAATCTTCAGAGAGATGCAAATCAAAACAACAATAAGGTATTATTTCATGCCACAGAGACTGGCACACATACAAAAGAGTAAGAACAACTAGGGCTGGTGTGGATGCGGGGAGAAAGGGACTCTCATCCATTGTTGGTGGGAATGTTGACTGGTACAGCCTTTTTGGAAAACAATATGAACATTCCTCCAAAAACTAGAAATTGAGTTCCTGTTTGACCCAGCCATACCACTCCTGGGAATATAACCTGGAGACCCAAAAACACACAGAAGAAGCGCTATCTGCACTTTGATGTTCATCACAGCACTATTCACAATAGTCAGAATCTGGAAACAACCTGAATGCCTGAGAACAGAAGTCTGGCTAAGAAACTGTTGTACATCTACACAATGGAATACTATGCAGCTATCAAAAGGATGAATTCACAAAATGTACATGCAAATGGATGGACATGGAGATTATCATGCTGAGTGAAATTAGTCATAAGGTAAAGGACAGATATAGAATGACTGCATTCATTAGTGGTATATAAATATATACTAGTGCTCTACTAATTGTGGGAAATGTTAATGCCACATAGAACCAAACATTGGATATACACAAATGGATTTACATGACAATCCCTAAATGTCTGTAGGACAAGCCACAATATGTGTAAGAGAGAGAGAGAGAGAGAGAGAAGAGAGATAAGAAGAGGAATAGTGCCTGCTATAGAGGCAGGCTGGGGAGGGGGAGGGAATTTGGGAACATTGGTGGTGGGAATAGGGCACTGGCGGAGGGACAGGTGCTGAAAAAATGTATGACTGAAACCCAATCATGAACATCTTTTTAATTATATATTGCACTGTGTTATAATAAAAACAAACACACAAACAAATAAAAGGTGGGTTCTTTTTGGGCTTTGCATGGCTAAATCTTAAGCACTCCTGGGAGTGGACCCCCAGCACCAACTCTTGAGTGTGGCCTTAACATACAAACCAATTTGAAAAATCTGTGAGTGAGCAGAGGCTTGCTCAGCAGTTTGGGACCTGAGCTTGACACCATGTGGCCCCTGGAGCACTGTGTGGTGTATCCCTTGTGACCCCAAGCTCTGCAGGGAATGAACCTGAATTCTCTGGGTCTCCAGTAGAATGTTAGCACAGCCCTGCATCCTTGGGTCTTGGCGTTGAACCTCTGGTCTGATTGAGAGTCACTGGAAGTGGTCTCCCTTTCCACCCTCTTCCAACCCCCCAAAAAATTGAAAAAGAAAGTATTTTAGTGTGATCAAGTAGAAGAGAGGAGACTTACCTTATGGATCCTTTAGGGCTACTCTAGAGCTCTGGAAAGGGCTTGAAGTCAGTTTTCTTTTCATTTGGTCTATGAGAAAACCTCTAGGAGAGATAATTGGCAGCAGTTGAAAACCTGCACCACGAAGTGATGGGCCCTTCTCTCCGTGGATGTTTGAATAGACACTGAAGGGGGACTTTAAAATGTAGAAGCGATTCTTCTAACACCGCGTAAGATCTGAATACTTGTGGCATATAGTGCAGCATGTATAAATGATAATACCAAGGCAACTGCTGATTTGTTTAGAGCCAAGCAAGGCCTCCACTGTAAAAGGTAGAGAAATGCCTGTGGAATACTGAGGAAAGGGGGGCAAATTGTCACGCAGCACCCAACCCAGTAGTTCATTTCTGGAAAATGTAGGTAAAAAGAGTTTATCAGTCCTTGAATCTTGTCTGCAGAGAACTAGGGAAGGACTGTATTTGAATAGACAACTCCCTCCCCATGGTAGATCCCTCCCATAGAGACTTAAGTGGGAAAATCTGTCCATCATCTTCAAACTTCAGTTTCAATCATGGAGATGCACATGGGTGCATTACTGGTGTGTCTGTGTGAGGGTCCACCTGATGGAAAGAAAAAAAATTAGCCATGGAGACCCTTGACTTCGTGGCACATATGATTTTTACCCATTTTTGTTCAGTCTTCTCTGAGGAAGGTGTCTGTCCCCGGGCTAGTGGCAGATTGCAGTCTCAGAGCTAGGAGGACTCTAAGCATTTGAACAGGGTCTTCTGGGCCTCTGAGAAAGACTGTGGGTGATGGGTGCCCATCAACCGACTGCAGGGTTCATTGCCTTCAGGAGTTAGGGCAGCGCAGCAGAGGGGGCTGTCTCCTCTTCCCAACGCCAGCAGAGTTGGGCTGCCTCGTCTTCCCAATGCCAACCTGTCTTTTGCCTAAAGCTTGAAACTCTGCCCCCAAGCTTTATTGGGTATGGTCCAAGCCAATGCTTCAACCTCTTTTCTGACCTCTGCCTCCTTCCTTTCTGTTCCCCTTGCCCACAATTGTCCCCCTAGTCTCAATCTGTTTCTTCCATTTATGTGATTTTTTACCTGTGCCCCCTTGGAGTATTCTAGCGGGCTATAGGGCTCCATCTGGTCCCCCTCCTTAGAAGCATTGGCTTCAGCTCTTGAGGCCCATTAAATAGTGAACCCTTCTCCAAAAATAAAACAAAAGTTACACAGCCCAACCCAGACCCACCCCTTATAGAAAGATGAAATTGTAAGCCATTCTGGAACCACCTCAGTGTGAAGGCTGGCCAGGTTGGGAGGGCTTCTCTCTGTGTCTAGAGAAGTTTTCAATATGTTTGAAGTTCAAAGAGTCAACTTATCATGGAGGCATTGAATTGTATAATAAGAGAGAAGGAAAATCTATCCTGAAAGTCTCTTATCTCTCCTTGTTGGAACATGATCTTTGATGGAATTTCCAGCATAGTTTTTCTATGTTGTCACTGAAACTTGAGTGCTGGGAGGGATCCCAAGGGTCCTTTATAGCTCCTCGAGGACCCCTGTTCCCCACCCCCTCACTACCACCAATCCGCTGTACTAAACTCTGTCCTCTGAAGTGAAAAAAGACTGGTCTTATCCTAAGTGCTGGCTTCTTGTTTATTTCCTGACCCATCATTTTCCAAAGCAATAAAACATTCTATTCCTTCTATTTTATTAGTCTCAATGTTACTTGTCTATTTTGGTCTCTCTGCATGTTCATGACGTCAGACAGTGGTAGGAGACAGAGGTCCTAAGGACACATTGGTTCCAGGAATCCATGAGTGACACTGTCTATAAATGTGACAAAGGTGTGGCGGTGGCTTGGCAGGGGGACAGTTACCCTGGCAGGGCATTGCCACAGATGGTCCAGTGCCATTGTGTGGTGTTTGAAGACCAAATATGTGACAATCAAGAGCTTCCCATAAGAGTGGGGTTTGGGGTCACTGGGGCCATCCTCAGGGCAGCTGGCGCTTGGCAGACAGACTCACCTGCTAATTACAGATGTCCTTCCAGTGGCCCGACTGTTCCCGGCTGTAATCACAGCTTTGTCCACACTCTGCTGCCAGGCCAACTAAGAACACCTAGCTCTGTCCACAGAGGGGTCTATTTTGATTTTATTTTTAATTTTCTAACGCATAAATCTACCCAGGTCCCTGTGGTCTTTACATGTACTTGCTAAGCTATACAAAGCCTTTGCCCAGCTGTCCATGCGTCATTTCTTAGTTTAGGGAAGAATGTTCCCTGTGCTTTGCTGCCCTGGACTCAGGCTGCTCCTTGAGGTTCATGTAAATCAGTTGTGTTTCCCTGCCCTTCACAGTTTGCATTCTGAAGTGATAACTCCTGGGTTTAAGTAGCTGTGAGCAGGTTAAGAACACTTCCAGTCACTTTGTATTCCTGGAACCCTTTGCTCACTGTCTTTTCCCTTTCTTCTGCCAAGAGAAATACAGTTCAATATTTTGTGATGATTATTTTTAGCACTTTTTACAATTTTATATGCTTATTATATTATATACCCATTATGTTGTATGTTATATTGTTCTATTCACTGGCTTTTTAGCTTGTTTTTATTTTTGATGTTTTGGCCATGTCCTACAGTGAACAGGGCTTATTCTTGAATCTGTGCTCAGAGACTACTCCTGGCAGTGCTTGGAGGCTCAGGTATGGTGATAGGTACTGAACTGGAGTCAGTCACGTGCAAGGCAAGTGCCTTAATCTCAGTACTATTTCTCTGGCCCGAATTTTATTTAGATAGCACAACCTATATAGAGTCTTTTGTGAGCCCTCCAATGTTACGCTTTTGAGGTCCATCCACAATGATATATGTCACTGTAGTTAATTCATTTTTATTGCTGTTCATCATCCCATTTATATTAATCAGAATTTATTCTGTCATTCATTGGCATCCTCTTGTTAGAGAAAAAGCTGCATTCTGGAGGCATACTTTCATAATTTCTTAGGATATATACCAAGGTGATCATCTAAATGTAGAATGAATAATAGTTCAGTAGGTCTGTGTATGCTTGCGTCTATGTTTTCCAAAGTTATGTATCAACCAAAGCAGTACCAGACATGTCTGCAATTTCTAACTGATTTTTGTCTTTATGAAACAATGCTCTTGTCACATTTCTTAATATCTGTCTGTATGGAGGTCAGATTTCCTGATAGCTTTAATTTGCATTTCTGTGATTCATAATGATATTGAGAATCTTTCCACGTACCTAAAGACTTGTCATCTTTCCTAAAAATTATCTGTTCATTTATTTTTCACTTGTTTTTCTCTATTTCTGTTCCATTTCATTATGTCTTTTTTTGCTTTTCATCCTTCCTAAAAATTATCTGTTAATTTCTTTTTCACTTATTTTTATTTCTGTTTTATTTCATTTTGTCTGTGTTTTGGGGCCATCTCTAGCAGTGCTTGGGGCTTATTCCTGGCTCATGCTCAGGGGGTCACTTGTGGCATTGCTCAGGGCTCTATACATAGTCTCAGGGATGGTATTAGGATCAGCTGCATACAAGGCAGCCCAAAGGACAATTATTTTTTATCTTGTTAGTTTATCATTATGTTTCTTTAAGCCAGGTGGAATAGTGTCTGGCACAGAGTGGGTACTCCATAAATACTCATTCAGTGACACTTGAATCCATAACTTTAGTTCTAGCATGTTAGCTCCTTAACCAGTTCCATACAAGTGTTTTTTATGGAGCCGAAGAATCATCTAGATAACGCCATTTCGGATTTTCTGTCTTTTCAACTAATGCTGCAGTGTCGTGTTCAGTGTGTCTCTGGCCTTTTTCTTTTGCAGGGAAGGTGGGTGGATTGAGAGGGAGGGAATTGCACCCTTGGGAGCTGAGCGCTCAGTGAGGAGACTTGTAGTTGCCCCTTCCCCTGCCAGCTGGCACTCCCCTGAAAGCACATTTCTAGGGTGAGGCCAGAACTTCCCAGGCCGTTTTCTCTGCCAGTTTCTGGAAGGGCACTGTCAAGTTTGCTACTTGTTCCAACCCTGCTGGCTTGCTCTTGGTTGCTATAGAAACCAGAGTTGGTGAACAATGTGTGTGCACATGGGTGCTGGTGGGGGTGGAGTGCTAGGAGGGGCTGGGGAACCAGATCTGGGCCTTGGCCGGGACCTGGCGTGGGTGAGGGCAGGAGGCTGGAGGAGCCGGGTCCTTACAGAAGTCCACGCTAAGGCCTTGCTCACTTGGCGGGCAGGAGCTTTTGCTTGTGCCTGGTGTGCAGTTGGGGAACAGACCTTCCTTTGTAGATCTGTAGGGCTCTGCTGGCACTGCTCCAGCCCTTCAGTGGAGCATCTGGAAAGCAGGGGCCTGCCCGTGCCAAGGCTGCCACGCCACGGAGCCCTGGAGACAGAGATCAATGACCTCCCTCTCGGCGGCTGCTTAGCCAGTGGCCCAGACAAGTGTTTCTGAGAGCCAGTGAGTAACTCAGATCTTTGATTCCCGGGCGCATATGCCATTGCAGCAAGACTTTTGCTTCTCACAGAAGAGTGGGTCAAAGAGAAGGTCTGGGCGGTGAGAACAGTGAGAATTGGGCTTTTCAGGAAAGGAGAACCTAAGTAGGGAACTTGCTTCCTTCTTCTTGCTGATTTTCTGGCTAGGCGAAACTGTATGCTGACCTAGTGGCGGCAATTAAGTCTCCTTGGCACTGGGGCTTCTGTTAGGAGTAAGGGAGGGCTTGAGGCTAGAGATTAATCTGGTTCCATACCTCACTGGCAGAACTTGAAACCCTTGGGGGCTAATTCTAAAAAAAAAGCTTTGATTGGTTTTTCTTATTTCTTTTTTAGTGCACATAATGTATTATGTGCACTATAACACTAATGAGTTATGCTGAATACAGTGGAGAGAATTTGTGGCATATAGATTGGGGTAAATAGGTAATTAATGACCTATCTCAGCAGTTTAGCTCAATGGCAAACCTGCATGGAAATGCAGAGACAAATGTCCAGAAGTGAAGCTTAATGTGGTTGTTGATAAGCTTTTGCCTCTGGCAAAGCTGCATTTGGCACTTCTCAATAGTGGAATACTACACAACTATTACGAGCAATTAGACTTTATTTATATGTTAATGGGGAAAGATGTTCAGAAGATGTGGTCGGTGAAATGAATAAGTTAGAATAGTATGTATAATCCCATCCACGCAGAAAGAAATCCACACAGATACTTTCACACATGACCTGTGTGTGCCCAAAAGTTTTTAAAGATTCTCCCTCTGAGAAGGGGGAGCACCACCAAAGGACTTTTCGCTTTCCCTGCCCCAAGTCCTTTGAACTTGTTGAAATTTTTATCCTGAACTTATAGATATTTAAAATCAGGTCATCTTGGGTCAGAGAGATAGCCCAGCATGTAGGGCCCTTGCCTTAAACATGCCTGACCCAGATTCAATCCTGGGCATACCATGTAGTCCTCAGAGAACCAAAAGTGATCCCTGAGCAGAGAGCCAAAAATAAGCTCTAAGTACCACCAGGTGTGACTCCAAAACTGAAATGAAATTAACTAAACCAAATATAATCAGTTTATAAAATCAGTTCATCAGGGGAAGAGAGGTGGTACATTGGGTAGGGCTCTTACCTTGCATGAAGCTGCCTCAGTTTGATTCCTGGCACCACATATGGTCCCCTATACCTGCCAGAAGAAATCCCTCAGTACAGAGCTAGGAGTAAACCTCTGAGCATCACTGAGCATCACTATTTTATTAGGGTGTCTACACCCTAATAAAATAAAAGAAAAAATCTGTTCATTGGATTTCTGTTCTGGATTTCTGTTCATTGGGTTTCAAAATAAAATAAAAATCTCTTCATTGCCTCATTATTTTGTCTCTTCTTTCTCCCAACAGTCTGGCCCCTGCCACTTTTAGGCAGACCACCTCCAAAGTACATCCACCTGTAGTACATCCACTTGTAGTACACGTAATTCTTTTAGGATGACTCACCCAGTGGTTCTTAGAGGTCACTCATGGCACTGCACTCAGAAATTACACCTGGTGGTGCTTATGGAATGCTGGGTATTGAACTCATGGCAGCCATATGAAATGCAGGTGCTCTATCCGCTATACTGTCTCTCTAGCCCCATTGTTCTTTCTGATGCCCCTTGGATCTGCCTGGTAAAATCACTGGGCATAGCTGTTGGGTGTCCTCTACCTCCTTGCAGGATGTCATTGTTCTTGAGATTGTCGGGAGCACAGATGCACTTGTGTGCTAGAAGGTGGCAGGCCTTACCTGTAGGTGCAGTTTGAGGGATACTGGATCTCTTTGCTTGGCTTTCTGACTTCCTGTCCCTGGAGCTAGACTCCAACTCCCTGTGTTTTACCACCTAATCCAGGACTGCAGTGCTGGAGACACACCAAGGTGGAATGGGCAAGAATGCCTTGTCCAGGGCCATGGGTACTGCTCACTGCGGGGCTGCAGTCAGATCTGTTCGCCCCAAGTGTGTGTGGTGTGTATGTGTGTGTGTGGTGTCTAGACACTTTCTCTTGGAGACCTGCACATGTATGCATGCATGCATGCACGCATGCACACATACACACACGTGCACACATGTGCACTCACCATCACCTGTGTGGCTACTATGATGTTTCAGAGATAATGCATCTGAGGAAGCAGTCTTGTTGATACTGTGTCCATGATTAAAGGGAAAACAGATATAAAAATAAAAAGGTTGGGGGGGCAGAGAGCTAGTACAGAGGGTAGGTCACTTACATGCCCCACCCACGATTAATCCCTGGCACCCCCATATGGGCCCCTAAGCGCCTTCAGGAGTGATCTCTGAACAAAGAGTCAAGAGTAAGCCCTGATTACAGCCAGATGTAGCACACAGAAAAGAGCTAAATTGAAAATAAAAATAGAATAAAGGTTGGGCAAGAGAGATTGTGTTGAGTTGCTTATTTTGAATATTGCCAATCCCAGTTCGATCCCTGGCTGCATATGGTCCCCATAGCACCACCAGGACCATGGATACTGACCTTTGGCTCTCAGGTCTGCAGAGGTGACATCATCCACAGTTTGCTACTGGCAAGCCCCTCCAGCATTCTGCAGATTCAGAGCATTCTGGTCAAGAGCCTGGTTTGATGGACTTGAATTCACGATTCTCCATTCATGATGTATGCCTTGGTGTTTGCTGAGCATCTCTCCCTTTCCTCTCCCCCAAGTGGGGTCTGCTGGAGGAGGGGGCAGCAGAGAAAGTGTGTGTGTTTGGAAAAGCCTAAGGGTGGCAGGAGAGGGCAGCTGGCATCCCAGTCTTCTCCGTTAGTGTGTATTTTCCTGTTTGGGGAAACTTCCCCTCTCGATTAAAAGCCTTGTGCAGAGAAAGGGTAAGAGTGGGGAGAGCCTGAAGAACTTGGCTCTTCAGGAACTGGGAACCCATCGGGGAGTTGGGTGAGCAGAATGTGTTTCCCAGTTCCCAAGAACTCATGGCCGTTCTGCCTAGACCCTGCAGGCAATGTTGTCTGGGGAGAAAGGGCTATTCAATAGAATGGGGTCTCTCAGGTCTTCCCACTGGGACTTTAAATAGAAATCTGGGTAAACATTCTATTCTCATAGGGCTAAAAGTTTAGTCCCACGGAGACAGGGTTGTCAGCAAACATAACAACAGGTCAACAGAAAGTCTCCTTTGCTATGAATTCTTGAGGGCAGAGTATCAGACCACCCCCCATGAGCCCCATCCCCTAACCCCACTCCCCATTGGGTGTTCACTGACCAGCTGTGGCTTCCCAAAGATGATCACTGTCTATCACTGTCTTCCCGTTGTTCATCGATTTGCTCGAGTGGCAGCAGTAACATCTCCATATGTCCTGTCACAAGCAAGTGTAGCCCAAAGGCATCTGCTTGCTCCGGGGGACAAGAAGAGCCTCAAACCATTCTTCGGGTCATGGAATTGAGGTCCATAATTGTTGCTAGTTTTTGGCATAACAAATAAAACATGGGTAGCTTGCCAGGCTCTCAAAATATGCCCTCATGAGGTTTGCACTTATTAGCAGGATCTGGCATGAAAGAAAGTACAATGAAGTACCATTGAGGCTTAAAGGGCCTAACTCTGTTCCAATGCTGCTTGGAACAGTCTTGGAATCAGAAGGGTCTTTCCTGCTGGGGATAGGGATGTGTGATTTGGGAGGGCAGGCTTCCACTAGGCTTGGAGATGGGCTCTAAGGGTGGCCAGTTAAGGTGGATGCTGTATGGCCTGCTGAGCTGGAGGTGATGGAAGGCATCCTTGTAGACCACTGGGCAGTGATGGGGCCAGGTGAAAGGTGGCTGGGGTTAGAGACAGACACTGTAACAACCCACCTGACTAGCCCTCCCTTTTCCAGAATCCATTTCTCTACATGCAGCCCTCTTACCTGCAGAATGGCAACTTCCTTACTCGCAGAATGGCTGCCCCCTTACCCTCAAAATGGCAGCCCCCTTACCTGAAGAATGGCTGCCCCCTTACCTGCAGAATGGCAACCCCTTAGCTACAGAACAGCACTGTGCCTGTAAGCTACTCCTTTAGAGCAGGATGGTATCTCTGATTATTCTGCAGCTGATTAGAGAGAGAGCCAGGATCGCCCTTGGGGTCTGCCTTGTTCTAGCCCTGCGAGAAGCGCAGAGCTGTGGCTATTCTCTGCTCACTCCTGCACAGTACAGCCTTGCTTCACTTCCTGCTCCACAGACTGAATCCTCTGACATTAGGTGCATTCTTGACCTGCATCTCTAGGGCAAAGGGTCCTCACTTTGCTCTAGTACTCAACAGAAGTCAAGACGTGAAAAAGCTCAAGACCCACTGCTCTGGAAAAAGGCGTTGGGTGCAGCCTGCCCCAGCTGTGATCTTTCTTCTAGTTCTTTTCACCCCTCCCCCACATTTTCAGTATGAAATTCTTGACACAATAAACTGTACTAAGTGATTGTTTCTCACTTGAAAGAAATGTAACACGTTGTAATAGAAATATTTCTAAAATGTAAACTTGGTTGTCTTCTTACCAAGAATGTACTGAATGTAACTGCTCTCGGGCATTTATTTATTTATTTATTTTTATCAGCACCAATTATTGGCTTCTATTTTTCAGTTGCTTTCTTAGTTTCTCATCCAGCCCCCACCTCCAAGCTCCTGGTGACTTTTCTGGAGTTATGGATGATCAAGGGAAACTTGAATGCATTCATTATCCACGTGGGAGCCAGGCAGTGGCTTCCCCTTCTCATCGGCAGTCCAGTGTATGCTTTTCGACTTCACTGCACACTGTCTGGGCCAAATGGAGAAGGGAGGTTTCAGGGCAGTGGGCGGTCATGGAGGCTGCTGGTGGCTTAGGCATAGCTCCAGTTGACTCCCAGCCCAGAGTTTCTGATCATGCGAGTTTGGGGTGAAACTCAAGAATGTACCTTACTAGCAAATTCCTGGGATATCTGTAACTATGGGGGCTGGTCCCCAAACTTTGAGAGTCACTGGTTTAGGAAAAAAACTGACTTTAGGTCTTGCAGATGTGTCTCAGTGGTGGGACATCTGTCTTGCATGTGTAAGGTCCTGGGTTCAGTTCCTGAAGGCACACCCCTGGCCCCTTGAAAAACCTGAAACTTTAAAATGCCTGTAAGTCGCACAGAGTCCTTGAAAACACAGCTTCTGATTTGGTGGCAGGAGTGGGGCATGGAGGTAGTGCCGGGTTATTATGGCATTTGCCTTGCTTGTAGCTGATCCCAGTTTGGTTTCGGACACCCTTATGATCCGCCTCTGAATGATCCCTGAGCACAGAGCCAGGACTAAGCCCAAAGCAACCCCGAGTGTGGCCCACAACCAACCAATCAGCAACAAAAACAGTAGATCAGGAGTGGGTCCTGAATTCTGCATTTGAAACCAGGCAATGCTGAGTGACCCTGTTGGCCTGTGACTCTTATCTAGACAGGTTCAAATCACTGGAGTTTATGGGAATGAGGAGAAAGAATGGGTGTGGTGAGAAGAAGAACCATGTCTCCAGAGGATCCTGGTTTCTGGGAGTGGAGCCTGGGCTAGCCCCTGGGTATCTGTGTGTGTAAGGCTGAGGCTGCCTTGTCAAGGAGGGAGCGTGCTGAAGCTCATCACCTGAGACAGTGTCTGGGATAGGATTGACTCTTTAATTGCCAAGTCTGTGGCCTGCCACCATGGCATCACATTTGAATCAGTAGGAAAGCTGGAGAAGATATTGATACATGGATGAAATAATAAGCAGTCTGGGACTGTCTTCAAATAACAGGGTAGGGCAGGAAGGGGGGAAGATATTGATTGGTACCATCCAATTTGTAGTCTTTAGCTACCTGTGGCTCTTTCAGTCGAAAATCATTAATTTTGTGAGCATTGAAAAAATATATTTTCAGGGGGCTAGAGCCTTAGTACAGTGTGTTAGGCGCTTGCCTTGCACGCCAGTGTCTTAGTACAGGGGGTAAGGTGCTTGCCTTGCATGCAGCCAACCTAGGTTTGGAAACCCCTGGTCTTGAATAGTCCTCGAGCATTGCCATGAGTTACTCCTGAGTGAAGAACAAGAAGTAATCCTTGAACTTGCCGGGTGTGACCCAAAAACTAAAAAGAAAGAATAAACTTTGGTACATCTACACAGTGGAATACTACGCAGCTGTTAGGAAAAATGAAGTTATGAAATTTGCCTATAAATGGATGAACATGGTAAGGATCATGTTGAGTGAAATTAGCCAGAAGGAGAGAGACAGATGTAGAATGACTACATTTATTTGCATGACATAAAATATATACATATATATATATACATATATATATATATACATATTATGATACCAATATCCAAGGTCAGGCGAAATGTGGATCAGGAGGTCTTGCCAAGGTGGAAACTACCACAAATGTGTGGGAACAGAGGTTAGTAAGACAGAGAAAGGAACAGTGGACCAATAATGGTTGAAAGTCTATTACAATCCACAACATGTTGGAGAGGGAAGAGAGAAAGAGAGAGAGAGAGAAAGAGAGAGAAAAGAGATGGAGAACCTGCCACGGAGGCAGGTTAGGGGAGAGAGGGAGGGTATCGGGGAATTGGTGGTGGGAGGTGGGCACTGGTGGAGGGATGGGTGCTGGAGCACTGTATGGCTTGAAACCCAAACATGAACATTTTTGTAATTGTCAAAGAATAAATAAATGTAAAAAAAAATAAAATGTTTTATAAAAATAAAAATAAAAGATTTAAAACAAAAAAAAACAAAAAAAGAAGCAAGAAGACTATGATGTACTTCCACTGACTGGGACAGCACAATTACTCAGGCATGATGGGTGTCAGCAGGTTCCAAGTGCCCATGGGCCATTTCCATCACGCCTGAGCAGCACTGGTGCCCAGCAGACATAGATTGTGTATTGAGAGTTTTTTAAAATTTATCTTGGAGTTGGGGGAGGGATTTGGGCCATAACCAGGGATGCCCAGAGCTTACTCCTGGCTCTGTGCTCAGGGATCACTGCTGGAGGGGCTCGGAGGGCTATAGATGAGGACAGGGAACAGCCTGTTACTGAGCACAGCTACCTTAATCCCTGTCCTCGCTTTCTGGCCCAAGAATTATTATGGCTGATGTTTGAGAACCAGGGTTTGTAATTGTTTCATGGTTACTTTGATGTGTCTTGAACTTTTTTCTATGATGAAGTCTTTAAAAGAGCTATCCAGGGCCCATTTCAGAACCTCTGACTGAGAAGCACCGGGATGAGAGTGGTCATCAGTGAAGAGCATCTGCCTTCCCCCACCCTCAACACATGTGTGTGTGCGCAGTACGCACACACACACACACACACACACACACACCTCCTGGGGACACTAAAATGCAGCTGCTTCAGAACCTGCCAGACTCATTGATCAGGTGGCCTGGAGAGCCATGGGGCCAGCTGTGTTCTGGACCCACGTGGCCTCAGCTATGTTGCTGTGGTCTGTTTCGTCCTTGTTTGCTAAATGAAGAGAGAGAGGAGCTTGTCCTTCTTTCCTTGCCCACATGCAAACTCAGAGAGCAGAGAGTTGAACAGGCTGTGAAAAAGTGTCCTATACAGAAAGGGACTGGAGAGATAGTATAACAGGAGGCCACTTGCCTTGCATGTGGCCATCCTGGGTTCAATCCCTAGAACCCCTATGGTCCCCTGAAACCAGCAAGAGTGATCTCTGAACATTGTCAGATGTGGGCCCGTAAATAAAAAAAAAAAAAAAACAAATTAAAATGTGTCCTGCACAGAATCTACCTGAGAGGTTTGTTGTGTCCTTGTTTCAAGTCTTGGCAACATGAGGACTTGGAGTAGGGGTGGCCAGCCCACCTGATGGCCAGTCAATAAAAGCACAGGATGCCCCATTTAGCAGGAATCTTAGCTAATTACTAAAATCTTTTGAGCTTTATGGGGAAAGTGAGTTCTCTGCCATATTTGGGACTTTAGATAATGAAATAGTTAAAATTTTTTAATTGAATCACTGCGAGATACACAGTTATAAAGTTACTCATGACTAGGTTTCAGTCATACAATGTTCCAACACAGTCCCTTTGCCAGTACACATTTCCCACTACCATTTCCCACTACTGTTTCCCACCCGTCACCCACCATAGCTTGCCTCTATGACAGATACTTCTCTTTCTCTCTCTCTCTCTCTCTCTCTCTCTCTCTCTCTCCCCTTTTGAGAACTTATGATTTGTAGTACAGGTATTGAAAGGTTATCATGTATATCCATTTACTGCCTTTCAGCACTCAGTTCTTGTCCAGAGTGATCCTTTCTAGCTATCATTATCATAGTGGTCCCTTTTCTGTCCTAACTGCTCTCCCCATCCACTCTCCTCACCCACTGCCACTTGTGGCAAGTTTTCAACCTTAGGCCAGTCATCCTGGCACTCATTTCTACTGTTCTTGGGTACTAATCTCATACTTGTATCACTTGTATCATTTGTCTTCCCATTGATCATCGATTTGCTTGAGCAGGCACCAGCCATACATCCTGTCACATGCTAGTGTAGTCCAAGGCTATCTGCTCGCTCCAGGAACATAAAGAGCCTCAAACCATTCCATCAGGTCATGGGAATGAGATCTATAATTGTTACTGGTGTTTGGCATATCAAATACTGCCTCTCGAGTTGTCTCTGTCCCTCAAGGTGTTGCAGGTGTGGCTGTGGTGCCCAGCTGCATCGACAGGTGGCAGACAGGATACAGGCTTGTCTATACCCAGGGCTCTGCCCTGTGGGCCCTGGATAGTTGATGGTCTGACATAGAAAAAGACTGGGGCCCCTGGGATGAACCCAGAGTCATGGAAGAACCTGACAAGCTACCCATGGTGTACTTGATATGCCAAAAACAGTAACAATAATGGACCTTATTCCCAACGAATGGAGACGTTATTGGCTCCTGATTGAGCAAATCGATGAACAACCGGAAGACAAGTGATACAAGTGATTTGGCATATCAAATATGACATGGGTAGCTTGTCAGGCTCTGATACTCATACATAGTAATCATACATAGTACTCATACTACTTATTTTTATATCCCACAGATGAGTGTAGATGGTCTGTCTGTCCCTTTCCCTCTGACTCATTTCACTCAGCATAATACTCTCCATGTCCATCTATTTATAGGCAAATTTCATGACTTCAGTTTTTTCTAATAGCTGCATAGTATTCCATTGTGTAGATTTGCCATAGTTTCTTTATCCAGTCATCTGTCCTTGGGCACTCAGGTTGTTTTTCAGATTCTAGCTATGTGTATAGTGCTTCATTGAACATAGGAGTGCAGAATGTGTTACTACTGTGTGTTTTTGGGGCCCCAGTGTACATTACCAGGAGTGGTATTGGATAGTCATATGGAAAATCAAATAAAATAATTAATTTAATTTTTTATCTGTCACCCTGACCTGGATTCTTTTCCCCTTGAAGCCTTTGGAAATAGGGATCCTTAAATTTCCTTTAGGGGACTACCTTGAGTGAGGTTTTTGACATCTTGACATTTTTTGACATGAGAACCTCTGGCTACTCTCTGGATATATCAGTGAAGGGAGGGAGGCAGAGACCTTGGAGCAGCCAGGTGAGGGGCCCAACGAGTTCCTCCCCTCATTCTACAAATGCATCTTTCACCTTTCTTGTGCCACCAACTTTAGGGGACATGGGTGGTAGAATACAGAGTAAAGTGGACTCTTGGGCTGGGATATACACTGGGCAGGGTGTGTGCTTCTCATTTGCCTGATCTGTCTTTGATTCCTCACCCACATGGTCCCCTCAGCACCCCTGGGTGTGGTCTCAGACACCCCAGAATGATTGTGGGTGGTCCAGTTATTTCTGGCATTGTATGACCTCGGTAGCATCGCAGTCTTGGCTTTGAATCCCCAGCTCTCTTGTTGAGAGTTGCAGGTGGATCCCCAGGGCTCCTGAACACTGCTTTGGAGCTCCCCCCCTCCCCCCCACCCTATCACCTCAGAAAGTCAGTAAAATCTCCTCCCTTGGGACCTCACACTCGACTGGGAGACAGACCGCTGATGAGATGTGCCTTGGATGGTTACGTAATTTAATTCCTTCTGAGGAGAAATGAAGCAGACAAGGGAGGTGTGCATTGCAGGGGCAGGGAGCCTGACTTCGTAGGGAACAGGGAGACCTTTGGGTGAAATTCTAAAAAAATACAATGAGGGAGTGACCGGTGCTGGAAGGAAAGAAAGTCTTTGTATTGAGTTGAGACTGCACATGCAGAGCCCTGTGGGAGGACGCCAGAGCAAGAGAGCCCAGGAGGCCAAGGGCAGAGTGTCCAGGCAGGGGGCAGCAGATGGCTGGCTCCTGAGGGCTCCGCAAACCCAGACCTTCAACCTTTTACTGAAGCACAGTGGGCATCCGGCAGAGGCTGTGAGCAGAGGAGGGGCCTGATCTAGGTTCTAGCCAAGCTCACTCCAGCTGCTGTGTAGGCGTGAGCCACAACCAGAGGGTGAGGAGCCACCTGCCATGCACTGGGCTGGTCATGCGATGGCCCCCATCAGGGGGCAAGGGGGAGGATGAAGCCTCTCACACAGAGGTTTTCAGGCTGTCACTTGCCTCTGAGCTTGATGCCAGTGATTAAGGTTTTGGAACTTGTGGGGAAGAAGATAAAGTTCCACATCCTTCTTTGAAACTCTCTGACTTGGATCTTGGGGAGAATTCCAGGACATAGCCATGGGATGCTTCTTAGGTCTACTTGCACAACGCTACATGATTGATGAAGGTGCCATTTCTGTAACCCTTGCCTACAGATTTCAGTTCTTGGTGAATAAATGCAGCTATTCAGTGGCTCGTCCTTCCCAGCTGTGTCCCGCTATCCACAGAGAGTGGGGAGTCCTGCTGTCTGCCCTCCACTGGCTTGGAGCCGGAGGAGTCATAATATCTGCTGGTCAGGGGCCAGGGAGATGAGACAGGCCTGGAGCCAGCATCTTCACAGTGTCTGCTCGTCAGGAGCCAGGGCATGGGACAGGAGTCAAATGCTTGCCTTGCACATGACTATCCCGGGTTTGATCTGTGCCACGCCATGTCCCCCAAGCCCTGTCAGGGAGTGATCCTTGAGTGAGGAGTAAACCTTGAATATAGCTAGGTGTGGCCCAAATGTCATTCCCTCCCCTAAAAAATACAGGATCCCCCAGTCTGATGACAACTGGACATGTTTGGGACTCCTGTTATTTTTTTTTATGACAGTTCCATTTAAATTCAAATTCTAGATTATCAGAGGGGTCTTGGGCCTGTTTCAGGAAAACTATCTTCGTTTTTCTTATTTTAGTAGGAAGAACTAGTCACTTGTCTTCCTGTTGTTCGTTGATTTGCTCGAGTGGGCGCCATTAATGTCTTCATTCGTTGGGAATGAGATCCATTATTGTTATTTTTTTTGACGTATTGAATACACCACGATAGCTTGCCAGGCTCTACCATGGCTCTGAATTCATCCCAGGGGTTCCAGTCTTTTTCTTTGCCAGACCATCAACCATCCGGGGCCCGGGGCAGAGCCCTGGGTGTAGACAAGCCCGTCTTCTGTCTGCTACCTATCAACGCAGCTGTGCACTGCAGTCACACCTGCAACACCTCGAGGGCAGGAGATAGGAAGAAATATAGATAGAAATAGATAGTTTATGAAACCGTGTATGTGTGTTTTTGTAGTCACACATATGCTAAGCCAGGTGCTATGTCTGTTTCTAACAGGTCCCCTCAGATTCTGGAGATGGATCTAATGGCTGGTGTGGCTATTAGGATTGCAGTGCAACTTTTCTAGGCAAACTGAGCAGAAATGGTGTAGTAGAGCCAGGGAGGAAAGAACAACCCAATGCAGGTGTCCTGGTCAGCATAGAGCACACTGTACTTCATAGTTGTTTTTGGTATGAGTCCACATCTGGGAATGCTCAGAGACAGATTCTTTGTTCAGGAGTGACTTCTGGCTGTGCTTAGGTGGTGCTGGGGCTTAGAACCAGGGTCAGCTACATGCAAGATAAGCCTTGGCCTAAAGAATGGGATACTTTGGAGCCCAAGTTTCGTCCAGCAATGTGGATCCAAAAGCTTCCCACAGGACTCAAAGTGATAGTACAGCAGGTAGGGCATTTGCCTTGTATGCTGCCAATCTGGGTTTAATCTCCAGTATCCCATATGATCCCTTGAGCACTTCCAGGAGTGATTTCTGAGTCCAAAGGCAAAAGTAACTCCTGAGATCAGAAGGTGTGGCTCAAAAAACTGGAAACAAAAAAAAACAAAGTAAAGCTTCCCAGGGGATCCCTAATCTCTGTCTCTTTAGTATTTTCCTTAGTATTCCCAAGCTTCTTGAATTTGCAAACCAGTAATCCAATGTCTGCCACTGTTTTGGAGTCTCTTCCAGTTCCTCTTTCAGACCAAGAAGGTCTGAAAGCTCTGGTGGTGGTGGTGGTGGTGGTGGTGGTGGTGGTGGTGGTGGTGGTGGTGGGGTGTGTGTGTGTGTGTGTGTGTGTGTGTGTGTGTGTGTGTGTGTGTGTGTGAGATCAGGGGCATGATGGATGAGATTCCCTACACACACATAGTGTGACTTCCATTTCCATGGTGGCTGACTAGAGAGATGAAGAGCTCTTCTCATTCTACACCTCCTGGGGAGCAGAGCAAAGCCAGAGGAGTGCAAAGCCAGCAATGATGACATTCACAGGTGCAGTCCCCACTTGGTGGAGTGTTCATACAGGTACCAGCTGACTTTCTGCACTAAAGGTTCCCAGCAATGCTGGGCTCTTTACAGAATATGAACGACAGTGCCTAGAAGGTTAAAATTAAGAGTCTTTTCTCTCCCAGTGCTCTAGGTAGGTACCCAGTCTGCAGAAAGTGCTAAACCAAGAACAGTTGCAAGGATCAACACTTTCTGACTATTGAGTGGGTTTTTTGGAGACTGGGCTGGTCTCCATGCAGCTGTGCCAGGCTAATGAGTCCCTTGAATCTCAGAGGGAGCTTGAGAAGTCTGGGAACTGTGTCCATTATTTACTGGAGCCTCTGCAGAGATGCTTCCTGCTTGCTCCGACTTCTGAGTTGTTTCTAAAAGGCTGATGTATCATGGCCGGAGCAATACTGCAGCGGGTAAGGTGCTTGCCTTAAGTGCCGCCAACCTGCATTCACTCTCTGGCACCCCATGTGGTTTCCCCCAGCACTGCTAGGAATAATCCCTGAGCTCAGAGGCAGAGTAAGCCCTGAGCACTTACACGTGTGACCCCCAAACCAAAATTTGAAAGGCTGATGTGTCAGTGCTGGGCTGACCACAGGGGAAATGAAATTCTAAAGGAAAGACCAAAAATGAAACTTCGAAAAAATTGGTAAAGTTTAGAGATGGCATCACTTTTATTGGGCTGACTTTGAGCTTTTGTGGCTTCTGACTCTGCCTCTTTCCCTGTAGCAGGGCCAGGTTAGGGAGGGCAGGTTCTGAATTTCAGAGCGAGTCTGTAGCAGGAGCTGCAAAGGAAGCTCAGGGGTTAATGCAGCATGTGTGCTCTGCTCTCAGACACAGTGGCCAGGGGCAGCAGGCTTGGGTGCTTGCTTCCTAGGCTCTCATCCTGCACTCTCGGGCCCTACAACTGCTATGGCTGCTGGCATGACAGCTCTCTTAGGAACTTGTGTTCAGCAACTCTGAGGCTGGGAGTGAAGATGACAGTTGGAAAATTGTCATGGCAGAATAAACAAGTGTCCATTGACCTTACCCTAGATGTTTTGTGGGCATTTTTCCTTCCAGACTCATCTCAAAAGTAGGCCCAATTGTTAATGATTCCTTGGCTCTCCCTGTTCACAAATGGAGAAGGATGTAAGGGGACTTACCAGCTTCATTCCATGGTCCTCCTGGCCTATGGACCCTACACTGAACTTGGTGTTTTTACGTTTTCACTGGAACTATCTGGGTTGCTGCTGCTTCTGGGGAAACTCTGGTTTTTGCCATTGCTCCCTTCAAGATAACTTGAGTGGAGGCCAGGGGTGCTGTTCAGAAGGACACGGAAATTGCCAATATAGCTGACCCCTAGGAGAGAAGGTTGTGGTGCTTGAATTCTTTCAGCCAAGATGAAATGGAGTCAGGTTCCATGGCATGTGTGGTGGCAATCCCTTACTTCTAAAAGGTTTGGCTCCTGAGCCTTAAAACTTAGTGGGGTTAAAGAAAAAGGAAAGAAAACTATGCAACCAAGTGATAGTGCAGTGAGGAGGGCACTGCCTTGTATGAGGCCGACCTTCACTCCATCCCCAGCTTCCTATATTTTCCCCTGAGCACCGCCATGAGTGATTCCTGAGTGCAGAGCCTGGAATAAGTCCTCAGCATTGTTTGGTGTGGTCCAAGAACAGACATCAAAGGATGTATTTTCATATTCGCTTTTAGTACTTTGGGGGTGAGGGGTGTTCACTGTCCTCCAGCACCATTGAGTATGTGTGTGTGTGTGTGTGTGTGTGTGTGTGTGTGTGTGTGTTCACTGCATAGCCATCTTGCCTTTGGGGACTCCTCTGAGCAGATTGCTCTTGAATGGAACCAAGTGGAGATTCACTGATCATTGGAATGTATTGACTGAGAGCTATGAGCTACGTCTGGAGCAGGCTGGGAGGTAGAAGATGAGGATGCTACAGAAATGAGTCTAGGGTGTTCCCTGAAGTGGCTAATTGCCCTTCCCCACCCCCACCCCTGCTGCTGCCACTCACCTGTGGCCAGTGGCCAATGGCCTGTGGGAAAGACTTGGGAGCTTCCCAGAGGAGCACCTTGTGTGCTAGGCTTGCTGGCCTCTTTCCTCTCATTCTGACTTTGCCATTCCTGCCCCATGGCCTTTGCTCATCCATGTGGGATGTTGCTCTGTTGTGTGAAAGGAGTTAAACTTATGCTCTGTTTTTCTCATAATGTTTTCTCATAATTACTCTCATGCATGTGGTAATAATGAACTCTGCCAGTGTATGACCTCTCTTTCCTGCATGCAGCCTTTTCATTGGGGGACTTGCCTTGGTTCCCAGAGGGGATGATAGGCTTACTTCTGCACAATTTCTATGGGAAAGGGGAGTGGCAGGACATGGTCCCTTCTCCACAGCCGAAGAAATGCTCAGGTTCCAGCTTCGGGGAACATCTTAGGAATTGTTCTTTAAATTTGCTTCCTTGGCCATCACTGCTCTGCATAGCCAAGGCTCCCACCCCATCCCTTTCTGAGGGCTAGGTTGGAATCTGCAAGGTTGCTGGAGACATTCTGGTGCATAGAGGCTCCCTTTAGGCAGATGCTTTAAGAGTGGGTGGGTCTGTGGACTGACAAAGGCTCGATCCCTGCCACATTGATTCCAAGAACAATTATCTAAGCAGCTTGCCAGTAAAGACTAAGCGTGAACTTCAGTCCAGGGGCATGGAACCCGTCTTGTTTAGGTGGAGGGAAAGTCCATAAGGCTGGCCTGGAATGGCAACCAGAGACACATAGAGTGGAAAATTCTAGTCATTCAAGTCCTGCTTCTGTCTTTGGGTGAGTTCCTGGGCCTCTCGGAATCCAGTTCCCTCTTTGGCAGAGCAGAGGATGCTCTTGCTCGACTGATGAAAGGATGATGCTGATGTCTTCACTTTGTGGAGCGCCCAGCCAGGACCCAGAAGTGACCTGCACCAGGCTCACAGCGGGGAGACAGTCTGGCTGAGGAGAAGGCCCAGGCCTCACCCAGCACCTCATTCCACTCTCACTCCTGTGGCCTTGGCTGGCACGTTGCCCCTCTGTCTTGGAGGGCCAGCTTAGAACACTGTTCCAGGAATGCAGGAGGTGGGTTTTGGCCTTGCAGAGCCAGGGAGTCGCTGAGGTAGGACTCCACCACCTTTCAGCTTCCTGGTGATAGAACAAGGCTGACATGGAGGGCTCAGGGTTCCTATTCTAGAAAGTGTTGCCATGGTTAGTTTTTAATTATGAGAATAATGCTCATGGAAAAATTCAACAAGTACAGCAGGGTGGGGCGTGGAAGACAGTGGGACCCTTAGTCACCTCTTCCCCAGAGACAACTTCTGTTTGCTTCTTGTATAGGCTTCTAGGCAGTGTTTGGGTGCATACATGAGTAGGCACGCATGCATTAGACACACGTGTATGTGTGTCTTCATCAATGTGTTAGCACACACATGCAAGCCTATGAATTTTTCTGTTGGCTTGCCACATCCAATGGGCTCACTCCTGGCTCTGTGCACAGGGCTCACTCCTGGTGGAGCTCAGGTGCTGGGGATCAAATCCTGGTCGAGTGTGTGCAGAGTAAGTGCTCTTCCCAATAATAAGCTGTACATAATCTATTATATACGTGCTATCATTTGTTTCACCAAGAGCTCAAATGGTTAATGATATAGTTTTTTTATTTTGTTTATTAGCATCAGGGACACAGTAAGCAGAGACAACTTCTAGCTCAGCACCCTTGGTTCAAACCTAATATTGAAAGCAGCGCCTCATGGCTGAGAGCTTTCTGAATGATCTCTTTGCTGCTTGGCAGAAAAAATTTCTCCTCCAGAAGAATTATGTTGTTAATACTGTGGTTTTCCACTGCTCCACCCAGTTAAAATCTAATCACACCATGTGACTTCCAAACAGAATGATGTGTGTGTCTGGAGGGGAGGACCTGACAAAGCTTCCCTTTTGTTAAAACCCAGAGAATACAGCTGAGCTATCTTCAGACCAACCTGCTCCCTGCACAATTCTGCCTGGGACATTTGTATTTGCAGTTCACTCTCTCAGAGTCCTCAGAGAAGGCTGCTGCTATTCATCAGGTTGTAAAAGGGATCTCAAAATATGTCTTCTTAGACCCCAAACAAGCCCAGGCAACTCCATGGGGGAAAAGAGGCTACTCTACGGGAATTCGTGTGTGTGTGTGTGTGTGTGTGTGTGTGTTGTGTGTGTGATTGCTTTCAGCAGAGTTTCATCATATCCTCAACCATCTCTCTCTGCCTGTTATTTGCAACAAATGGAATTTAGTTCTCTAGTTAAAGCAAACACTTCCAAGCATTCCAAAGTGAGTATTTTGGGGTCAGAGCAACTAACCAGGGAATTGAATTTAAGAAAGCCTAGGAACAGAAGTAAAGACTTATCCAGCCTTCAGAAAGTCTAGAGAAGAATCACTTGCCTTGGGAACACAGAGCAGTGATATCAAAGTTGAAAACATGCCCAGCACATAGGTGCTGGAGCCTTAGAACTTGCATGTAAGAACCCTGGAATCAGAGGGAACAGTTGTGACTCTTAAAAGGACTTGGGGCCATCTCAGTGACCACTCGCTGATGGAAGATCCAGTCACTGATGATGATGATGATGATGATGATGATGATGATGATGATGATAGTGATCCATTCTCTGATGATGCTGATGATGGTGATCCACTCGCTGATGAAAGCACATGTACCACACTTTCCAAACTGAATCCTGAGCGGAAATCCCTGACTTGAACTAATACCTGAGCTCCCTCATAGCTGAATGGCAATTATTAAGAGTTCTTATCCTAGCAGAAAAACTCTGCCCTTTGCTAATCCTCACCTGCTTACTACTACTGCTTACTACTGCTTACTACTACTGCTTACTGCTTCCTACTGCTACAGATCCCCAGTCTGTAGCCAGCAAGGGACTTTGTAAAGCACAGAAAGTGGGGCTGGAATGATAGTACAGAAGGTAGGGCACTTGCCTTCACACTCCCGTCCAGGGTTTAATGCTCAGCATCCCATATGGTTCCCTGAGCACAGAGCTAGAATTAAGTCCTGAGCACCACCGGGTGTGCCCCCTTCAAAACACTTAAAACCCAGAAAGGGGATTCATAGACTGCTATGCTCCTTTCCTGGCCCAGTCTTTGAACCTCTGCTCCCTGCTAGCCTGAGGGTACTCACTCTCTCCTGCTGGGCGTGAGACCCCAGCCCTCTCCAGAGCTATCCTTAGAATAGTTTCTCCCAACTTGTTGCCTGTTTTGACACTACTGGTGCCTCAGTGACTGACTTGCCTCTCAGGTTCCACTTATGTGTCATCTCGATCAGCTTTGCCTATTTCTAGTCACACATCACTGTGAATGCCTCAGCCATTGCCAAGATGTACACAGTCCTGCCACTATGACCACGGTTCTGATGATTATAAATTCAGAGTCCTGGCCCAGGTAACACACAACCTCAGCATTCCAGCTATTGCTAAGACCGGCCCAGCTGCAGATTCCAGCCCCTCTGTCTGGTACTTCAGCATCGCCATCTGTGCCAGGCACTTGCTGCTGTGAACCCGTATGCTCTTGCAAAGGACCCCACTTCCTCCCATGATCTTGAAGAATACTTAGGAGAGAGAAGGACTCAACTAACTGGATGGATCAAGACTAGAGCCCGAGAAGAACTCCTGGAAGCTACTTGAAGACTTCAGAGCAGCTTCCCCTAATGGTGCCACTGAGATGAGGAGGCCCATGGAGGAGAACTCTGACAAAGATAGAGACCAAGCATGAGGAAAGTCCATACAGAGAGCATTGAATTAAAATATACGGAGCTAAAACATACAATAGAGAGTCTTAGTAACAGGATGGAAGGAGCTAAAAATCAGATAATGAACTTAAAGTAAATATTCCTAATCTTTTCTTGGAAATCTCCAAAGGTTTAAATGAGACTAATATAAGACTTATTGGATAATATTAAAAGAAGTAAGATTTTCAGTATAGGGACTCAGGAGAAGAGAGATAAATAGGTTAAAATTTAAAAGAGAAGACAAAGAGGAGATGGAAAGATATTCTGTGTTCAGAATTGGGGGAGTTAACACTGTAAAAATGATCATTCCACCCAAATTAATAAATAGAGTCAATGCAAATTTTTCAAAATTACAGTGGCACTATTAATAGTTATAGAACAAACATTACAAAATTTTGTATGAAACCACAAGAAACCCTCAATAGTCAATCAAGTAATCCTGAAAAAAAAAAACGGAGAATGGAAGTATAATACTGCTTGACTTCAAACTAGACTACAGAGATATGGTTTATACTATAATATTTATGGACTAATCCAAAATTTTCATAGTGAAACAAAATATACACACAGGTCAATAGAATGCCAATAATTAAATTATCACATGTATGAATAATTAAGGATTATAAAGGATCTAAGAGCATAAATAGAAAAACATAGTCTTGTTAACAAATGGCATTTGGAAAACAAATTAGTTCAATATGTAAGAGACTGAAATGGAATCAATATTTTACCCCCATGCACAAAAATTAATCCAAAATGGGTTAAAGGGATAAAGAGATAGCTCAAAGGGCTGGAGTATATGCTTTTCATGTGGAGACCCTGAGTTTGATCCCCCAGAATTGCATGTCATACCCCCAACCCCACCATTGGTACTGAGCACTGGGCCATCTCTCTCCCAGCTCTGAGCTACTTGTCATTAGGATTGGCCCCAGGACCCTATAAACACTGCTATGAGGTCCCCAAATAGATTAAAGACTTGGATAGAAGACCTGAGACCATAATATGCATTGAAGAAAACTAGGAAAAATTTTCAAATTTACTTCTGTAATATCATTGGGGATTTGACTTCATTGGCAAGGGAAAGAAGTGTAAAATCAAACAAATAGGGTTATAAATACTTAAGCACAGTGAAAGCAACTATCGTTGAAATGAAAATACATCTTCCTTAATAGGAGAAAATATTCCTATACCATGCATTAGCAAAGAGCTAGTGTGTAAGATTCATGTAACTCATGAAGTACTCAACAAAGAACCCAAAACATGGAGAGAAAGAAAAACTGACCTAGGAATGGAGATTTCTCAAAATATTAAACATAGATCTATCACACGATTCATCAATTTCACTTTTTAAGTATTTATCCAAAGAACACAGTAGAGGGGGTCCTATGGACTGTGGGGGGGTGGAGTGGTAACTTCTAAAGAGGTGTGAAATTGTACCCCTAAAACATACAAAATCTTGGAAACCAGGAACCCTCAATATAAAATAAATCAAGAAAAGGGAAGACTTTCAGAGCCATGAAAAAAGAAGTCACCTATTTGTGGGCTTATATGGCTTTCATTTTCTGTTTATATTTTCCCCAAATGTGATATATAGACATATGTGGAGGACAATTTTTAAAAATCCACTCTTGCTCTAAATATATAAAAGTCTTTTGATGATGGTGAAATCCCGCGTTTTGTTTCAGTGAGGCTGATTGGAAAACGTGACTCCAAGAATCAGAAGCAGGAGGCTGGTGGGGCTCCGGGTGCCGTGGGGACCAGGCCGGACTCTGCCACAGTGACCTCCTCCTCACTCATTCTCATTCTTAACGTCTGCCTTGCCTCCGGCCACTGCCCCTGAACTTGCTTGCTCTGGCTTCTGGGTCTTCACACTGGCAGGAATGGATGGGTGTAGAAGCTGAACTCAATCATCTTCAGCCCAGATGCTCTGACTGTGGGTGACGCCCACTCACCTCTGTTCTCTAATCCGAACCCAGGCAGGCTGAGAGCTCCAAGCTCTTCCCTGGGGTCTGACTGCTCTTACTTTCCTGCCTGTCCTGATTGTTTCTTCCTGAGCAGCTCTGCCTGGTAGCTGGCTGACAGCTTAGCCCAGTGCTTTGCAACTATGTCAAGAGGATTTGCTTCGAGGGTACAGAGCACTTTAAGGGCTAGCAGCGAAACAAACCTGCCATATTGATTTCCTGTGCTGTCAGAAACCGAAGAAACAGGAATGACGCTTGCTTAAAAATAAAAACAAGCAACAACAACAACAACAACAAAAACACAACCACATGGTTCAGGAAATAGCCCAGCCATCTTGTCAGACAGTACAAATACTCTGACGTGAAAACAATAGCTTGCAGTGAGTCTTGACAGCGTCTGCTGAAGTGATGTTTAAAACCTTTCCAGTGCTTGGCTCTGATCTAAAGGAAGCGTTGCCCTTTGAGTACTCTGGCTTTTTTTTTATGAATCTCATAAAACTCTGTCTCTAAATGCCAATATGCTGAAAAGTAACTAGGATTACAGATTTAGCAAGTGCCTTTAAATGTAAAGCTCTCCTTGTCTTGGTTACATTTTTTGGGTGCTGGGAGTAGTGCTAAGTGCTGCCCTGAAATAGAATAGAATTTTCCTTCCTTCCTTCCTTCCTTCCTTCCTTCCTTCCTTCCTTCCTTCCTTCCTTCCTTCCTTCCTTCCTTCCTTCCTTCCTTCCTTCCTTCCTTCCTTCCTTCCTTCCTTCCTTCCTTCCTTCCTTCCTTCCTTCCTTCCTTCCCTTCCTTCCTTCCTTCTTCCTTCCTCTCCTCCCTTCCTCCCTCCCTCCCTCCCTCCCTTCCTCCTTCCCTTCTCTCCCTTCCTCCCTTCCTCCCTTCCTCCTCTCCTTCCTCCCTCCCTCCCTCCCTCCCTCCCTCCTTCCTCCCTTCCTTCCTTCCTTCCTTCCTTCCTTCCTTCCTTCCTTCCTTCCTTCCTTCCTTCCTTCCTTCCTTCCTTCCTTCCTTCCTTCCTTCCTTCCTTCCTTCCTTCCTTCCTACTTTCCCTCCCCCTTCTTCCCTTCATCTTAATTATTCCAGAGTTTGAGTGTAGCCATGAGGGAGAAATTAGAGTGAAACTTATTTGCTATTGAAACTCAGCTTTCATTTTTTTTTATGGTTTTTACATATAAGTTAGCTTCAGTACAGGAGAAATATATATTTGCAGTTCAGACAAGACATTTTGTTTTTGCCAGCTCCTGGTATCGCTACCATTCTGGCTGACCAACAACAGCGCTCTGCATTCACATTTGTGGTGTGTGGGTGGCTGAGGCAGGGTGCACATTAGATGTGAGCAAAATTGAATTCTTGAACTAAGAAGCCTTGCATTGTAGAATATTCTTAATCTCCCCACCACCTCACAGCAAGACTTTTGGGCTTCACTCTCTTCTGTTCTGTCTTCTTCTGAGGTGGATAATGTCACAGTCCCCACTGGGCCACAGGAATCTGCAGCCTCAGACAGTTTAAGTGACAGAGACTTGAAGAAGAACCACGTGCTCTGCTCCCTTCTCTAGATAATGTTGAACACAGTTTCTATCTCCAGCGGTATTTAATGTAGTTCAAGTAGGAGCATTGGTCAAGGTTCAGGTGGAGAGCAGAACCCGCAGTAGCACACTTCAACTCTGCAGTATTTCTTTCTGCTTGGGAAGTCGGCGCCTCTGTTGGCCTGGTGTGGCATGAGCTGTTCTTCAGAAAACCAGGATTGCAGGGTTATAGCATGTCAGCCATAGTTCTGCACCTGAATGGCATGTAGCAGCGTCTTTGGAACCCCACAGCCTGCCAGGTCAGGTGGAGAGGTCTCAGGAACATAGCTCAATTTGAGAGTGTTGGTCAAGATTCAGGTTATGAGCAGAACCCATCCTAGCAGACTCCAGGTAGCAGGGAATTAGCCTAGGGGGGAAAATGGCCTTTTTGCAGAATGACGGATCTGAAGAGACTGGTCTACAGGTGAAATTGCAGGCATGATGTCCCCAGGTCACATAGAAGTCTGGCTCCTAGCCTGGGAGGACAGCGCAAGCAGCAAGCACAGGTCTAGCCTTCGAGGTTGATGGGTGCACTGTGGGTTGATTTTTACCGTATATATTTTGGTATATATGCATATGTGCATATATTTATGTGCACGCATATGTCTTACTGTAATCCTGGGTTGATTTTTATTATATATACTTTCATATAATGCATATTTAGATATATTTATGTAACATACATGTCTTGCTGTAATCCTGGATTGGTTCTTATTGTGTATATGCTTATATATGTATGCATATACACCACATATACATATTCGTATATATGCACACACACATATATGCAAACTGCACTGGGTAGCTCACCCCTAACCAAATATATATGCATTTGCTGACTACTCTGGTTCTGTGCCTGGAGATCACTTATGGAAATATTCAGGAGTCCATAGAGTGCCAGGGGTTGAACTCTGGGGCCTCCCTGCATGCAAAGCATGAACTTAGTCTTTTGAGCTGTAAGTCCAGACCAAACTGATATTTAGTTTTTGACCTGAACTTAGAGCTTGTGCTGTTATGTCATTCTCAAGTCAGCCCTTTGCAGTCTCCTTGGAAGCCTTGAAACAAGACATAGCTTTTTTGAAAAAATCTTTGTTGGAATGTGATCCTCTGCTTCTCAGCATTGGGGCATTCTCATAAGAAGCAGGTCCCTTAGGCCTTCCATGCATCTCTCTTCTCTCTCTCTTCTTTGCCTCTTACTCTCTGTCTCTGTCTCTGTCTCTGTCTCTGTCTCTGTCTCTGTCTCTGTCTGTCTGTCTGTCTGTCTCTCTCTCTCTCTGGTTTCTCAGGGCAGGGAAAAGAGAGGTCCTGATTCAGTGATCTGGCTGGGAGGTGGAACTTAGACCTGCAGTGAACCCCAGTCCTCACTCCTGAAGTATTTATGGGCTCTGATGTACGGAACCTGCAGGGACAGGAAGGACACCCATTTCCGTGTCTACAAAAGGTATTTCCTGGTGCCCACCCCTCCTCTGCAGTCACAGACACTGTGTGGGACTGAAACTGCCAGAGCCAAGGAGGCAGGAGAGGGGTCAGCTCTGCTCACGTCTATACTCTCTGGAATATTCTTGTCTGTTTTTATTGTGTTTTGGTCCCACACCCAACTGTGCCCAGGGCTCCTGGCTTTGCACTCAGGGATCCCTCCTGGTGGGGTTCAGAGGACCATATGGGGTGCTGGGCACTGAACCAGCTCAGCCCTGTGGAGTGCAAGTACCCAACCCACTGTACTATCTCTTTGGCCACAACGTCTGTAGGATCCTTTCCCTTGATGCAGATTCATTCCCTAGCAGATCCCTACTTTGCCTTGTCCTCCTGGAGGTTTGGCATTAGGACTGAATCTCAGCTTTTCATAAGAACAGGAGCGCACCAGTCTGTCCTGGGCCATCACCTACAAATCACCAGAGACTTTAATCCTCCACTAGCTGGTGCTCAGATGCTCAAGGATAGTCATTTGATTTTCAAAGGTGTTCTTTGATCATTTCAAGTCTTGATTATGGAAAAAATCTTGATCTCAAACCTAGGGACACTAATAGAGCCCCATGTGTCCCCGACTTCAGAGTCAATGTGGTCATGTGTGGGTGTGGCCAGTCTTATCTGCCCTTTGACCCATTTCCTCTCTTTTCCTAGGATTATTTGAAATACAAATTGCCTTTAAAAATACTATGGCAGTAATAGAGGAAATGGTCGCTCTGGACAAGCACTGAGTGCTGAAAGGAGGAAAAGTGATATGCATAATTCCCCTTTCAGAATCAGTCTTGCAAACAAAAGTGCCTAAAAAGAAAATGAGAGAGAAAGAGAGAGTGAGCCCCATAGAGGCAGGCTTTGGTGGTGGTGTCAGGAGGGAAATTGGGGCCATTGGTGCTGGGAAATGCACACTGAAGGGATGGGTGTTGGAACATTGTATGACTGAAAAATCATGAACAAATTTGTAATTGTGTATCTCACAGTGACTTAATTTTTTAAAAAATAAATATGCCAGGGAAATGTTCTGCAAATAGAGAGGGTCCCCAAAAGAGAAGTGTTCCCTAAGAACATTCCTGGAGTCTTGGCTGCTCTGCACTCTGTTTTGGTTTCCTTAAATAAAGCGACCTTTGCATCTGCTGCTCCAACTTTTCTATCTGCATGGCAGCAGCAGAAGCCCAGAGCCCCCTCCCAGGTGCCTACAGCAGCTCCTGGTCGCCTTTCCTGCACCTGGCTGCCCTCTCGTGTCCTTCCTGCTCTAGGCTGCATTAGTCTCCACCAAACTACATGCTGTACTCCCATTGTCTGGGACACGGAGGCTCACCCCTTCTCCCAACCCTGAAAGTGACGGCCGACATCTGGCCTCTATTTTATTCTTACCTGCCATTCTGGAAACCTCCCACAGAGTCAGCACATTCCTACACACACCCCTGTAAACGTTTGTTGTCACTGAGTATTAAGGCCTTCTGAGCATGGTCTCTCCATCTCTTTTTTCTCTTTACTACTGTAACCCTGTCCCTCTCAGCTTCAGTCTTGGCCAAAGAGAGGCCCGACTTCCTCTCAGCTTCTGCAGGACCTCTGCGTCTAGTCCTGCTCTCGCCCTCTCCCTGGTCTCAGTTCTAGGCATCTAGACCAATGGTCTCACAGGACAGCATGCTACAGGTCTTCGCCTTTCTCTTAGGACACCACACAGCTTATCACCTGGAGCTCACTAGATAGTTAACGCCTTCTTGTTTAATCAAAGGTTTGTACTTAGACCGCTCGCCACGCTACCGCCGTATCAAAGGATTGTACTTGGGTGAGGTGGGCGGGTATGGAGAGAGAGTCCAGCAGGTAAGGCACTCGCCTTACAGCCTACAGGCCTAGCTGCCATACTTGCCACCACAGCCGGTCCTCTGTGCCTTGCTAGAAGTGATCTCTGAACATAGAGGCCAGAAGTAAGCCCCGAGCACCCCTGAGTATGGTCCCCAAACAAACAAATACAAAAACAAATGGCCAAGAATAAAGAGCAGAAGGGAATGGGAAGCTGGGACAGGGAAAGTCGTGTGTAAGCTGCAAGGGGAACAATGCAAAGTCAGAAGTTGAGGGCAGACTTCAAAAAGAGTTGAGGCACTTTCAGGAGGATGGGATGGGAGGTGTCTGCTCTGCTTTTGAGATCTGGGCATACTGTGAGTGCCCACTTGGCTGAACTGGATGCTTGGGAGATGGCTCCAGGTGAGCAGCACACTTTCCTACGGACTCAGGCATTTGTCAGCATCCAGAAAGAGGGGCAGGTGCGTTAAGCAATGTGAGCTGCCTATGGAAGCTACATTCTCCCAGCAGTCACTGAAGGCCAAGGGGGTATTCGACCAGTTTGCACCAGTTTGGAAACTTGATGTATGTCACAAGTGAGCAGATGGGGGGGAACAGTCAGTCATGCAGCCCCAGGCACTCAGGGGAACCCCCAGCAATGGCCGTATGGTCCTCTTGCCATTGTCCTATCCATCTGCCTTGGATGGGACAGCTGCCTTCAGTTGTGCAGAGAAGGGTTGTTAGGGCCCCTGAACTTGGGCAGACTCTGTCCCCCACAGAATCCTGCAGGTCTTGGCTACTGCAAATTCAAGTATGGAAGAGTGAGGGGGTGAGATGGGAGTGCAGTAGGGTGTGCCTCGGAGGGGTGCCCAGCTGGGGCCCAAAGGAGCAGCTAATGTCTGCCTAGAGCACATGAGGAATTGGTGATGGAAGGGCATGACCCTTCTGCTGGCTGGCGGTGAGGGTCAGCCTCTCTCCTCCTGACATCAGGCTCATGTCCAAACACTCCCTCCGCCTCCCTAATGTCTTGTGTTGGGCATGCAGTTCTCCTATTGCAAAACATCGCCTGAATAAGAGGGGTTGGGGATTTTTATTGTTTTCTTCAGTGACCCAACAAGCCTTTGGAATTCTCTTTGGACTCTGAGGCAGAGGTTGAGTTTGTGCTTTGCATCTCTGTTTGCAAGTGAGGGGCTTAGACTGTCTCTGAGCCTCAGTCTGTTTGTGAAGCGGAAGCCTCGGGTGCAGGAGGCAGTGGGTTCAATATCCCCGACATAGAGATGGTCAGCGAGCCCAGGGCCAATACCACCTCCTTTCCCTGTAGCCTGTCTGTGCCACCATGAGGGGTGGGCGCATAAGAGGTGCTCAGCAGCACATCTCCAGGGATGAGTGATCACAGTATGATTGCAGCATTGAGCTCTGATTTTAACCAGCAGGCACTTGGTACTGGATTCTTGGAAGGGGCCTGAAAAGTTGGGAGCTTGTCTTCTTTCAGGTGGTTTAGGAAACAACTGATAAAAGAAGATTAATGGCTTTGCTGAGCAATGAATATCCTGGAGCCATGAATGCCAGGTAGTGTCCCTTCAGGGGAGGAAGGCACGTGTCTAATAAAGGGGGATGCACATTAACAGGGGACACTTAAGATACAGGGGAAAATGGATTGAGTGCTTGGGAATTGGAGTCATGATGGCTTGGAAAACCTCATCAGGGAGGCAAACTAGTGTGGGCTGCTCGAATGGAGTTTTGGTTTCCTTATCCTTGGCAGGGGTGGGGTGAGGGGAAAGGCCAGCGTTGATGTGAAGGTGGGATTTGACTGTATTATGCCAAATACTCCCTGTTCCCTGCAACACGGTAGTCCTTATTTAAAATCAAGTGATCATTTTTTTTAAGGCAAATCCACCGCCTGGGGGAGCAAGCGCAGAGTGCAGCAGCACCTGCTTTGCATGTGGAAACTCTAGGTCTGATTGTTGGACTTTGCGTGGTTCTCTGAGCAGCTCTGGGAGTGACCCCTGAGCACTGGGTCAGGAATAGCACCCCAACACAGCTGGAGGTGGTCCCTAAAACAAAATAAAAAGCAAGCTCCTCAGTGTCATCCAGACTTCTCTCTCTTCCTGGCCAATGTGGACCTGTGAGCAGAAAGGAGAGGCTCACTGAAGGAATCTGTTGTTAGAGCATGCCTATGGGAGAGGAGAACATGGTTCAGGAGATGCGACGGACGGGACATGTAGGTGCATCGTCACACTGTGACTGTGATTTCTGTTTCCTTTAGTCACAGCCACTTTTGTTTGGGTGCTCCTCTGGAGGAGGTAGTGTCGCTGCTAGCAGTAGCTCTCAGCCACGGGGAGCAGGTAGTGCTGACTTTGGGGAGTTTGATTGAAAAGAGGGGGTTTCCTTTTATATTCTCATTGGGAATGAAGGCTCCCAAGTCTCACTTAGGAAGCCCAATGGCCCCATCAGTGATTCTCAGCCAAGCATCTGGTAGGTCAATGCAGGGTCCCAAGGATGTGTGCTGCTCAAGCCTTGGAGAGGGGGGTGGTAACCTGGACCCACCCAAGAAATACTCAGGGACCTTCAGGGTTGAGCCTGGTGGTACTTGGAGAACTTCAGAGCATGCCTGGTGCTATTCAGTGGACCTTGTGGTGCTGGAGATAAAACTGGGTCGATCTCATGTGAGGCAGGTGCTTTAACCCCTGTATGGTCTCTCCAGCCCCAGTTTCCCCTTTTCCAGATATGAAACCTTCCCCTGTCCAACAGTGGTGAATCTGCCTTTCTTTGTTCCCAGATGTCACTGGCTGGACCATGGAATAAATGGTTCAGTCGGCTAAGTCAACATAGCCACATGGTAGTTCCTGAAGGAGTGGGATAGTAAGGAACAGCAAATTCCTCCTTTCTTTTTCAGTGTGGTCAGAAAACAACACTGCTCTGAGTTGATGCAAAATGACCATGTTTTATTCATCATTTGGGAGAATCACTCTGTAGGCATGCAGGGTAGATGATGTCAGCTTTTCCATCTCAGCCGAGTAAGACTTTGCTGAGCCCCTGTTCTCCACTAAGGGCTGGGGAGCCTCGGGAGCAGGGGCACAGTGCCCAGCACATTGGGCCAGGCACACAGAGACTAGGAATGTGCTATGGACTGCAGAAGGCAGAGCTGCCCCTGTGGAAGAGGCCAGGTCAGACAAGGGCTTCCAGGGAGCTGCTGCTTGCACCATGCCTAAGGCCCCCTGCAGGAATACTATGCCCCCTACCCCCAAGGAAGGCTTCCAGTGGTGGAAAGTTCAGTTCAGAGAGCACCTAGAAGTTCGCCATGGTGTTCCCCCGTGCTAAGCTATCAGCCTTCTTCCAGGAAGTGCTATGAGAATTGCTTCTGCTTGGTGTGCAAGGAGTATCCTGGGGCCAGCTTCCCCTCCACGTCCAAGTTACCTCATCCCTGTCAGATGTGCAGGGTCTTGGGGAGTCAATGAAATGGTCAGTTGTTCTGTTCCCTCTACTTTGGGGGAACAGAATGGCATGCACAGGGTTCCCAGGGAAGCCCTAGTCAAAAGCCAGGCTTTAAATGCCATCAGAAAGAGCTCAAGAATCTTCACTGCTCTCTTCAGTCTCTGAGAAGAGTCAATGGTACAGGTCCTCTGAAGATGGGATGCCGGCTCCATCCTTGCTTTTCCTCTTAACTTTTTCCTCCTATTTCCCTAGCTCTTTTGTATATTGGAGTCACATATTCGAATCAAGAACTTGCATTTTCTTTTAGGTAAACAACATAATGTAGACATTTTCTGTATAGGGCAAGGCAGTTTGGGATTGACTAGCTTTTACTAAATATACAAATACTTTTAATAGAATGAATTATAGAGAAAATGTATTCAATTGGAAAATTATCATGACATAGATACTTATGTGATCACTAGTATCTAGAGGTGACTTGTGGGGAGTCCAGGTACTGCCTCTAGAGCCAGGATGTATGAGGACACAAAATGACCATTAATAGTGTACTTATGGGCAGGAGGGCTAGGACAGCGAGGAGGCTAGAGCACTTGCCTCGCATGAGTCTGACCCAGGTTTGATCCTCAGCAGGCCAGGTGATATCTCTGGATGCAGAGCTAGGAACAAGCCCTGAGCACTGCCAAGTATGACCCTACCTTTAAAAAAGTTATCTGTATTCATCTGTTACTAAGTTTTGCATTTGAGACATCTAAAATCATATTTAACGTGTGCCCAAAAATATTTAGAGAACTGTTCATTCAGTCAAAACGCTGGCTGTTACTCTTTGTTTTGTCTATCTATCTAGTTTCATTTTATTTGTTTATTCTTTGATTTCTGACATATACCCAGCAGTACTCAGGCCTTACTCCTGACTGTGCTCAGGGCTCACTCTTTGCAGGGCTTAGGGGATCATTTGTGACCCCAAGGACAAAATGGGATCAGCCACATGACATGTGGGAGGCAAGTACCCTACCTGCTATACTATCTCTCCACTCCCTGTCTGTCTTTATGGATAAGTTTCTGTCCATGGGATTTTGGCTAGCACTGCCCCCTCCCCGAACATCATCTCATGCAATCATGGAAGGTTATCTATCTATCTATCTATCTATCTATCTATCTATCTATCTATCTATCTATCTATCTCTATCTATCTATCTATCTATCTATCTATCTATCTATCTATCTATCTATCTATCTACCTACCTACCTACCTACCTACCTACCTACCTACCTACCTACCTACCTACCTACCTACCTACCTATCTATCTATCTATCTATCTATCTATCTATCTATCTATCTATCTATCTATCTGTCTGTCTGTCTATCTATTTTAGAGGCTGAGGAGGGCCACGGCCAGCAGAGCTCAGGCACTGCTCCCAGTTCTGCATGTGGGTCACTCCCGATATATAGTACTTGGGGGACTGTATGTGGTCAAACTGGAGACCAGACCAGAGTCATCTGCGTTCACCTCTGTATTCTGACTCTCTGACCTGGAAGCATTTAAACTTCTTGTCTGATGCTATTTTCCCTAAGTTTAGTAATCACTGCTGAAGGCAGCTTATCGGTTCTGGTGAATCAGTGGTTCTTTTTTTTGCCATGCTAACAGAATTATTATTTGGTGGTCTTTATTTATTTTATATTTTAATTTTTAAAATTTGAGAAAGTTTTATACAGGTCAAATAGATGAATAAATAGCCACTGTTGCAGAACATGAAGCAGTCGTGTCTAAGTGGAGGGGGCCTTTGGCTCATCGTCACTGCTGGCTGTCCGGTGCAGGAGACATGAGTCATGTTCTGCAAGACTGTCAGGTGACTTGCATGTCTCTGTGATTTCTGACTTCTCTACCTGGTCTCTGGCTGAAAAACCCTCTGGTTACAGGGATCTGGCGATGGCAACTAATGTAAATAAGTTGTATGATTTCAGACATACTCTACACCCTCAGGTACCCAGTTCTCCTTTCAGGGATCTGCTGTAAGCTCTGTCTCTAGAGATGCAATTTGTTAAGAATTAACTTTGAATAATTACCACTGTTGACGGATGCAATGAGAGGGGATGGCTGAGCAGATACACCTTGGTTGAATCTTTGATGCAATTTGGCACAATGAGAGTCATTAAAGAAGGACATGCCCTTTATGACTCAGCTGGCTGGCCCACCTCTGCCAGGTTATGCAGGGCACACAGCTGGAGGAGCATGGAAGAGATACATGGACAGTTAGACACTGCAGTTTCATCATTGCACATACCTTGGAGCAACCATGGTGTCTTTCTAAAGGAGGTTTGAGTAGCGGTATATCCTATACAATCAAACCGTGTTCTTCAGCTTTTGTTTGGTTAGTTTTTTGGCCATTCTCAGTAATGCTTAGGGGTTACTTCTGGATCTATGCTCAGGAATTACTCCTGTTGGGACTTGGAGGACCATATGGGATGCTGAGGATCGAACCAGGTTGGCCGTATGCAAGGCAAATTGTCTGCCTGTTGGATTATTGCTCTAGCCCCTGTTCTTTCAATTTTTTACACCTGAGTGCTGGTACCTGTTGTGGAAGTTATAATGAAGGTGGTGGTATGGTCAGTAGCTTTCAGCCTTTCCATATATGAGGACTGGTGCTGGTCTGTGGAACATCTAGAAATAATATGAAAATACTCTGAAACTTCCAAATACTGTATGATTTTTTAAAGGCTTGAAATAGAATATAGTATTCTTGAATGAGATAAAAATATAATTCTAGGAATGCAGTTCACTTTTTGTAAGAAAAATAAATACAAAAAATATTAAAAATTATATATGAAAGTGGCTACATTTGATGTCATCATGTGAAGAAGCTATAATAGTCTGTCTAAAACTTGAACAAAATAATTTATACAAGAATGGTGTGAAATGAAGTTTTTTTCAGGTCATAGTCCTAAGACAATTGGTAACTGCATTAAGTACCTATTCCTTCATGATAAACCCGTAGCTTAGATGTTTATTACAGTAAACATTTACTGGTTTAAATTTTCCATGGATCAGGATTTAGGAGAAGTTTGGCTTTGTTGATTCTGACTTAGGAACGCTTCCGGCGGGCAGTCGGGCTTCTGACTGGCACTAATGTTGAAGCCTCACTGTTTGAAAGCTTGCCTGAGACTGGAGGATCCACTCCTGACTCACGTGGCTCATGTGGCTATGGACCGAAACCGGGTTCCTCACAGTGTGACACTGTGTGTCAGATGTTTGAGCTTCCTTACAACATGACAGTTGGCTTCAGCACTGATTGCAACAATGACAAAGTCGATTAAGTCCCGACGGTCCCTTGAACCTTTGTCTCTGAAGCTCCACATAATAGTCTTCAATAAAGACAAGTCAGTAAATTAAGTTTCAACTCTTGAAAAATAATGTACAGATTGATTTGTGCACTTACTTGGAAACAACCATAAGCACAGGGATTCTTTTTTCATCATTAGCACGTTAGTATGATTAGCATCTGCCTTTTGCTCATCAGGCAGTGGAGAACAGTCTAAGGGATGAAACTTTGTTTGGTTTTTAGTGAAGCAAGGTAGTTTTTATTGAGTGAAATTTACTTAGAGAGATATGAGGGGGTAGAGAAGAAAAAGGAATATGTGTTCAAGAGAGGACAAAAGCTCGAAAGATCAAGTAAACAAAGAGAGACACAGAGACAAACTTGCAAGATACATGTTCAAGAGAGAATATGAGCTTGAAGAGAAACCAAGACTTTGATTTTGAGATTGATATGACTCTTAATAATAGCAAAGGCTTGTCTCAACTTTGAGCTCACATGGAACTGTGTGTGTTAAAAGAATTTCTGGGATAAATGCTGTCTTTTATTTGGGGAATAAGGAGGAGGATGAGTTAGGCCACACCTGGCAGTGCTCAGGGCTTACTCCTGGCATGGTGCTCAGGGAATCACTCCCAGTTCAATGCTCAGGGGCCATTTATGGTGGTGGTTATGAACCAGGATTGGCTGCATGCAAGAAAAGCACCATATCCTTGGTCCTATCTCTTAGGTCTCTGCTTTTTCCCTACCTTCCATCCCCAGGGTGGATGGTGATACTGGTGATTGAACCCAGGACTTGACACGTGGTAAGTCATATACTTGGCTAGGATTTTAGGTTACAGAAAACTAGGGCATAGACCACAAGAGGCAACTGTTGGAATCGAGGTATCAAGAAGGCTAAATTCTCCCATTGGAATCAGAATGCCCAGTCTTCTCAGGCCAGATGTCTGCTTCCTCATGGTTTCAGGAATTGTGTTCATTCCCAGCTCAGGGCTGAGTGGAAAAGGGGGATGCAATTAGAGGCCACAACTTGTTCTCCCCCTAACACCCAAATCCTGCAGGTAGGTGCCAACATTTTTTTTTTGTCTTTTGGGTCACACCGGCGACGCTCAGGGGTTACTCCTGGCTCTGCACTCAGGAATTACTCCTGGTGGTGCTCGGGGACCATATGGGATGCCGGGATAGAACCCAGGCCGGCACAGGCTGGCCGCGTGCAAGGCAGACGCCCTACCCGCTGGGCTATCGCTCCAGCCCGGCGCCAACATTTTGAATCAAAGATGAAGCCCTGGCTGAGTTTGAGTTTCAGGAAATAGTTTTCTCAGATGACTTTTTTTCTCTCGAAGGTCACAGAGCTCTGAAAAATTTTATGTCTTTGGAAATTAAAACTCATTCCCTCCACTTATGTTTATAGGCTCGTAGAGTGTTGGGCAGAGATAAAGCCAATTGCATTCAGATGACTGTAATTTCCACTCCTCCTGCCTTCCAAGTCTTAATGGCAACTTCACAGTTTCCAGGGACCCTTTTACGCCCCTTCCAGAGGTGACAGGTCTCTGTAAGTGCTGTATGGAGCAGTTCTGGTCTCTTTCTGCTGACTGGAGCTGTTTTCAAAAAAATACTGACACCAGGATGGAAGAAGATCCTCTATTCTTAACTTGCTTCTGTTTCCAGTGAGGTCATTCAAAATATATAGTACCCATCTTTGTTCTATTGGTTCAGGATGGGCTCTGAAAACAAATTATTTTTATTTAGCTGTTCGTGTCCTCTGACTGTGCCTTGGTCAGCAAACCAAGTCTCCTCCTAAGTTTCTTCTAATTATATTCACTCAGCAATAACAGACATGACTATGAACTGTGACTTGAGGATAAAATGCAGTTGATCATGGCCAACAAAGGCCAACAACCAACACAATATAGCAAAATAATGTGTTAATGAGGTTATGATATTTCAGATTCTTATGAGAAATTGAAAGCTGGTGTATATTACCATGGTGAATATGTAAAGTGTTAAGCTACTATGGAAATTAGGGTAACATACACTAAAAAATTATAATTACATAGATTGTTATTCTTGGAAGTTCTTTAGAACATATATATATACATACATATATATGCAGAGACTCAAAGAATTACCCAGGTTTTATATTTTTTAATTATTGATGTGTCATAGTTTATAATACCTAAATATTTGTACTGTGTCGCACAGAAAATATATTTAACGATATAGCCCAAATGTAGAGGACAATCTGAACATCTATGGAGACAAAAATGGAGTTATACATGGCAGATATATCCAATGGAATTTTCCCACTTAGCTTTATAAAGGAATGAAATGCTGCTGCTCCATGGATGAACCTTGAGGACAAAATGCTATGTGGGAAAGGCAAACAGCCAGGAGCCTTCTTGTTTGAAACACAGTCATGGAGACACAAAGTAGAATGGTAGACACTGGGGTTAGGGGTGGGAAGAGTGCTGGGCAGGGGCAAGGGGGCGTGACTCTGGTTTATAGCTTTTGTTTGAAAGATGAAAAAGTTCTGGAGAAGGACGGTGGCAGTGAGTGCTTAACAGTGTCAGGGTACCTAAGTGTCACTGAACTCATGAACCAAAAAAAGGGTACAGTGGCAAATTTTATTTACTACATATTTTGTACAATACTTTTCAACAAATTAAGAAAAATGCAAAAATGCAAGATGATTTATAAATGCATTTCACCAGGCCCTAATCTGAGCATACATGCAAGCTGCCTGATAAAGCCTTGAACCAGGTGGAGGCTCTGTTCTGATGGGGCTACACAAGAAATATTTACTAATACAGATACTATGAGGAGGACTTCGAGAAAGGCAGAACCAGATACCCAGAGGGTGGAGAACCATGTTGTCTGTGTATATGGAATGGGAGGCGGTTGCTGGGTGGCCCAGGAAGAATTTCTGAAGTACTGACATTTGGATTATGCAAAATGATTAGACCTGTCACTACTTCCTGAATCTGGACTCCATTCGACCTGAAGTCTCATTGAAATTTCAGAGCTTTAGAAATTGCTGCAAAGTCCAGAACTGAATATGAATTGGGCAAAACAACAGTGTGTGTGGAATGTTCCTCGCTGAATGCTTGAGCACTGAGATGGAACAGGCGCGGCATTAGTGGTTTAGAATGTTAAAATGTTTCTTACCAAATACCAGATGCTCAAACCTGGCAATATTTTCACCCAGGAAATGTATTAGCCGGTTTGCATATTTTTCATTTAATTTTTTTCAGGAACCAAATCCAGAGAAGTTTGCTGTGGGCCTTCTTGGAAAGATTTTTCGAGCCTTTTAGAACATAATTGATTTATAAAAATCAGTTTATTACTATACTTTTATCACTTGTTCTCATTTCAAAGGATATCAGTCTATTTCACCTTGGAAACCAGGCTATTTATGTAAAGCTTTGAGTGTAGAGTTTGGAGATTTTTTTTTATAATTGACTTGTGATGGAAATATGCATCTGGGATAATGATGTGTGTGCTCAGTTGATTTGTACAATGTGTTTAGATTTCCCATTATGTATTTCAGAGACTCTCCTATTGTTGCCCAGATTTTTATTTTAAGTTAAGTCTCAAGCAGAAGACGAGAGCTCCCTGAAGACTATGGAAATGCAGTTGAATCATTAAACGTTTGCATTTCATGGTCCTTGATTTGTGACAGCGAGCACAGTGCAGTCTCTGTTAAAACCCTGACATCCAGCCAGGCACATTAAATAAAGGAGTGAGGTGACTCCAGAGTCAGAGAGTGGGTCATTTTGCAATCTGTTCTTTCTGTGTAAGCCTACATGGTCATCTTTGCCTTAAGATTGTGAAATGATAATTCCCAGGTCAGAAGAACAAATCATTTTTAGGCTCCAAATGCCATTATACAGGGGAAATTGTTGGTGTGTTGGTTTTGCTTTATTGTTTGAGCTTTGCCTGGTGGTGCTCAGGGGTTCAACCAAGTTTGCTGCTGGAGTGGACTGGAATGGGGGGGACCATGCTGTACTGGGAGTTGAACCCAGGCCTCCCAAATGCAAAGCATGTGGGACTTATCTTTTCAGCCTTATTCCTGGGAAATTTTGACTTATCTTTGAATTATATGAATTATCTTTTCAGTCTCATTCCTGGGGAATTTTGACTTAGAACTGGGAACTCTTTCTGTCTGGTGGAACTCTCTGACAGTCTCTCCTACCCTTTCCTTCTTGACCTGGTTTGGTAGTAGGCAAAACAAGGAGAATGGTTAGGAATGGAGAAGTCAGGGACACTTGATCCAGCAGGGTAGAGCGTGGGTTAGGCCTGGAAGGAGCCCATTGACAGAAATCACCGGGGAGTCCAATGGGACTAGGAAGACTTTGGAAGAATCTAAACTAGGGCGGCAGAAACAAATATTAACTTAAAGCTTAGTCATATTTGAGAAGCTCTCATCTGTTTCTAATCTCCACATGTTCCCAGTAGAGATAATGGATATTAGATGGGGAAAGTGGCCGCCTAAGTTTGGAGAGTGCTGGAATCATCAACGAGGATTTTTCCTTCCAGCAAGGCTTCTCGGCCTTTCATCTGCTGTTTACAGGGATTTTCCCAGATGCATGAAGCATGTGCAGCCTCCTCTCAGCAGCCATGGACAGAACCAGGCTTAGGAGATGCCTGTAGGAAGAGAGTTGTAAAGAAAATCCTTGAGTTGGGGATTGCTCCCTAAATGATCTCACTTCAGTATTTTTTTGAGTGTAAGCCCCTCACCATGGAGTCATATTTTCAGAGCCCGAAAGCCCAGAGGGGTTGATTGGAAGAAAATGAGAAGAATTCATTGCAAAAAACCAGTGAATGCACATCCGCAGCCTGTCCACCAAGAGTCCAGGCTGGAGTAAAGCACGCACTGCCCTTGGAGTCTAGAAGTTATTCTTTGGTATATGAATAGCCACATGCCAGGATCTGGAAAAAATGCTACTTTTCTGAATGCTGTTCCTTTTCTTCTCTTGAACTGTGAGGAAGGATTTTATATCAACAGTACAGTCTTTTTTTTTTTGATGTTCAGGAAAGTTTTATTTATTTGTTTTTATAAGTATTTTATTATACCACCATGAGATATACAATTACAAAGATGTTCACACTTGGGTTTCGGTCATACAGTGTTCCAGCACCCATCACTCCACCAGTGCCCATCTCCCACCACCAATGTCCCCGGTTCCCTTCCACCTCCCCCAGCCCACCGCCATGGCAGGTTCTTTATTTCTTTCCCTTTCTCTCTATCTCTTTCTCTTTTCCTTCCCTTCCAGAATGCGGATTACAGAACATATATTAAGGGGTTGTCATGTGTATCTTTTTGCCTGTATTTAATGCTCAGTTCTAGGTTGATATTAGTACTTTCGACAATTCAACAGTACAGTTTTGATATTGAATATGACTTGGTCCTTGGCTGTAGCAACCAGGGCTGTGAGGGAGGTAAAGTCCAAAGAGTTGACAGGGCTGTACAGCCGGATAACAATACAGGAACCCAGTTCTGGAATTTCAGATCAACTCGGCATCATTTTTCAGCCTAATGGTATCTCTGATATTACAGGTTGGTGAAATGGGGGATTACTGATACCAAAAAATATTCACTTATTGTTTATAAAAAAACTAAAATGCAATGGGCATCTGATCTTTTCACTTGTAAAATCTGGTACCTCATGCTGGACACTTGGGCAATCCTCGATGCATATAGTCCACCATGATTAAGGAAGAACTCTGAGCAAAGCAGCCAAGAGGTTCCTTTCCAGAGAGCCAATCCTTAGTTCCCGGGAGAAATGAACTAGTTTCAACCAACACAAGTGGGATGAGCAACATAGGCTGGGGCAAGTAGGGCTTGAGGGGCACACAGTGGTGGGTTCACTCAGCCCAAAGTTGCCATAAAAAGAAGATAAGATGGGGTCTTCTGTCCTTCCCTCCCCACAACTGCCCCATATGGGAGTTTATGAGAGCCTGGGAGAGCATTTATTTGACTCCCCCACTTTTAATAACAAACAAATGTAAGAGCCAAACTTTATCTCCCCAAATGGCACAGATTTTCAGCTGCTCTTGAAAGTACAAAAAGCTCGGTGTTTCACAGAAGAAAGCCAGTTATGTCTGAATCTAAGAAGCCTTGAAACCGAGAAGCTTCCTCACCCCAACCATGAGCACAAGTGGGAGGGGTCTCCATGGGCTGGGAGACTTGGTGGGGGGAGTGGCAGGTTGACTCAGCCCAGCGTTGACCTCCGAGAGGTTGGATGATGTCTCACACCCCAAAGCCTTTTTTTGCAACTTACAGTGTGATTGAGGCTACCAAATGATCTCCCGGAAAAACAGAGCCTTGGCTTAAAAATGTCTCAAAGTTGAGGAGGGTGGGCTCAGAAGGGAGGTATCCTGGGGGCTTTGGGAATTTCTTTCCTTGCCAAGAAGTGAACCCCCTAACTCACCTCCTAGCTAGAGGTCTAGTGCTGATTGCTGAGTGGATGGTACTTACCAAGGGCTTGCTATCGGGCAGAAGTTGAATCCAGCCATTCCTTTTGTGGAACCTTGGTCTCCCACTGCCTGCCAGGAGGCTGGAGCACCCACCTGACTGTGCGCCTCTTATCAGTGACCTCCCTGAGGCTGCCCCCTCTCTGCACAACAAACCCACCTTCCCCAGCCCTGTCTAGGGAAGAGGGGTGCAGTGGACAGTAAGCTGAGAACCTTTTGTTGGACAGGTGTAGGGGGCCTACAACGGGCTGCGCATTGGGGGGCTGAGTGGGAGCCACGGATGGTCACTTTTTCTGGCCATCTTGTACACTCTGGGAGGATTTTCAGATTGCCTCCTCGGCATTGTGACGTGAAGAGGCAGAACATACTGGCTGCCGTGGTGTGAATCACCCCCCAGCGCTTACTGTATCCTATGGCAACAGCAGCTTCTAGTTAATTCTGAGCCATCGCTCAGGCAATAGAGACTGCTTTCCCATGTCTGGGAGAACCCCAGTGCCTGAACAACTTGATAACCAGGTCCCTCGAACCTCTTTGCTTGCTCTCCATCTTTGCCCTGCCCTAACCCACCCACCAGTTTGGGAGTCTTGTAGGAGGGAGATGAGGAACACGCCAATAAAATGTTGTTCCAGAGGGCGGCCCTCCTCCCTTGAATAAATGAGTCCATTAGATTCCACAATCAATATCCAGCTTCTAAACATTATGTATATTGATGAGCTGATTGCTGGGAGGCTCTTCAAGAGGGAATTGGAATCCGCTTTATGGGGGTAGGAGGAGGTGTCTGGTTGTGGACTTTAATAAAACCTCCTGCAGACTAGTAAAAGAGCATCAAGCCATGACCCTGCTGTGCCTTCCTGAAGCCCTTCTCTTCCTGTCTTCCTTAGAGGCAGGAGAGCGGATTCAGGCTAGAGAGCTGAAGTGCTTGCTGGTCTGGGGTGAAATGGAGAGAATCAGCAGGATGCAGGGAGGCAGGCTGGTATAGTGCAAGAGGGATGTTAAGGACAGGAAGTGTGGAAGGCAGCACCTCACAGCCCACCAGCATCCTTCCCTGCCCGCTCTCCACTCTCCAGCCCTGGTCTCAGGGGCAGAGTCCTGGGCTAGGTGAGACACGATTCTCACTGTGCAAAGAAGTCTTCTAGACTCTGTACACAGAACCTTGTGTGTGTGCCTGTATCCTGCACATGTGTGTGTACAGCGATGGGGGAAACTGCTTTCAGCGAAGCTCTTCCATCACCCACCTGCACATGGCCTGGGTCTGTAGCCTCCTCCTGGACTATTCATTGGTGTCTCCTACCTCTCCTTGGGCAGCTGCTGACCAGGAAGAATCCAAGTGTAAGGGCCAGGTGCTCTCCACAGGGAGAGAGTAGATGATTTCACATGGGCCAGGACAGTGCCAGGGCTCAGGGACCAGGTTTTTGGAGGCAGGAAGTAAAAGATAATTGGGTTTATTAAACCAAACAGTTCTCCAGCTGCTGCTGTGTTTCTCAGATGCTGTGCAGGTTTTAAAGTGCTTTCGACTGTTGTTTGTGCAATCAAACCAAGCCCAAATGTCCACAGTCACACATGGGGGAGCGTTCTCCTATTGGGTGAGGTGTGTGGGTAACCTTGGTATCCTGTGAGCAGGAGGAAAGTGAAGCATCATCATCACTGGTTGAGGGTTTTTCCTCAGGGGCCTTGCTGGGGCGTTTCTGGGGCCATTGCTCCATCTGGCCTTCTGCTGTCCCTGCATGTCCAGGATAAAGAGTGGTGGGAGCATGTCCTCTTCTGTGGCTTCTTTCTGTCAGGTGACTTGTCGGGATATCAGTTCCAGTAGTTTCTAAGTTTTCCGGCTGAGCAAACTGGCCTGGTGGAGGCACAAGCCAACTTCTCATCCAAGGTCCCAAGCCCTCCTGAGGACACTGTTCTGGAGGTGGCCTGGCCAGTACTGGAAGAAGGTGGGGGGCTCTAAGTGGCCACAGATGAACAAAGGGGAAATGACAGGAGATCTGACTAGACGGAGCAGGCTATGCAAAAGAAGCCCAAGAGCGAGAGAATAGCCTAGTTTTCTCTGTCATGGAGAGGACCCCAGGGCGTCAACAGGGATCTCAGGAGACGGGCAGGTGATAAAGGGAGAAATGAGTGGGCACACTGGGGAGTGACTCAGAAATTAGAGGCCTGTCGTTGACTCCTGAGGAAATGTTTGCAGGGACGGAGTGTGGCCTGGGAGGTTCGGGGAGACCCTGCTGTGTTTCCGGGAGAGACTTGGAGGCTTCACTCTGCTATGCGATGAGGAAGCCATCAGGCTGGCATGGCTTGGTCCTGCCTAGGAGGTCCTGTGAGACCGACCACTCTCCCTGATCATTCATTGGTTGCCCTTTCCCTCACGTGGAGGTGCCAGTTAGGACATGGCTAACCCTGGCCACACATACCGTGTTCCCCCAGAGCCAGGTTCTACCACATGAATGTTTGACAGGGCCAGAATATTGTGGGAAGGAGTGAGGCAGAGCAGTGGGCAGGCTGATCCTGAGGCCCACATGGGCCCATGGCTTCCTCCCAGGTCTAGGAGGACTAACCTGCCTCACCAAGTTCCTCAGCTCCTTCCCCAGGGGTGACTGAGAGCCAACACCTTTGGAACTCTCAGATCCCTGGCCTCATCCTCACATGGTTTACCACATGGCCTTGTTGGACATGTGTTCCCATGTGGGGAACAGTCTGGCCGTAGGAGGAAACAGAACGCTTTGCCCCAAATGATCTCTCACATGTCTGTGGGCGTCTCTCCCTGGAGCCCTTTTATCCTTAACTGCCTCTGACAGGGGCAAGGGGTTGCCTTTTTTGGAGACAGGGAAAGTGCAGAGCCTTGTGGGATGCTTTCCTGAGTGAGGAGCTGGTCCCTCAACAGGTCAGAACAGAAGCCAGAGCCCTGAGTGCTGGGCCATCCCGGACTTTGATCGAGGAAGGCATTTCATGAAGGATGTATGGGCAGTACCATGTCCAGATCTTCTGCGGGCTTCTGTGTTGCTCTTGAGCCCACTCTCTGAGGCCATGGATGAAAACACATGCAGATGATAAAATAGCTCCAGGACACAGTAGGCCTGGCGCTGCCCAGTCTGAAGGGACAGAGGGAAGGGTTCAAGGTCTTAGCTCTTGCAGCTTGGGTCCAGGTACCAAAAGCATGTGACTAGAAGTGATCACTTCATTCTTGGGACAAAGACTTCATGGACTGGACAGACACATGGCTGAGGGTGGAGAGGAGGAGAGAGACAGAGGGTGTAGGGACTCTTTGGCTTCTTGACCTCCTGTTCAGTCAGCCCGACCAGGGGCTGGAGGTAGGAGGGACCCGGCTCCTCACCAATGACCAGGATGCAGGCGGGTGCTTCCAGGCTGGCGGGGGACGTGCACCAAACAGCCTACCAGGACCGCCTCACTGTTGTCACCAGTCCCGACCCTCACTTTTGGCTGGCTGTGCGCCTCAAAGGACAGTCGCAGCCCAGGAAGCCGGGCAGCATGGAGTAGGGCAGGGTGTGAGGTTGTGGATCTCATGTGGCATCAGATCTGGCAGCACCACGTAGCTCTTGCCCATGCTGCTTGTGGGCCCCAGCTGAGTGGCACATGGGCACGGCCTCAGCCTTGCTTGTGATGAATCCTCACTCCTGGGCCCACTTTGTGCCCTATCGTGCATTCTCAAGTTTTGCAGCAGCCCCCAGATGGTAGCAGGACTTGAGTGAACTAATGAGGTGCCCCTGGGGTACTGTGGGTGCCTCTCTCAGAGGATTTGGCTACACTTGCCCTGTAAGGGATGGATTATCCCCTCCCAGGGGCTAGCCGTGGGTGAGGGGAGCAGCCAGACTGTGCAGTTAGCACATCTGGGCACCCTCCCGCAGGCATCCGCTCAGCCAGCCTTTTTTCCACAGCACTCTGATTTCTGCGTCCAATCGATTGGCCACCCTTGGTGCCACGTAAAAATGCATGACAGAGTATTGACCTTGAACGCAGCCAGCCATGCAAGCTTCTGTCTCTCACCATTGCTTTCAACTTAGCAAAAGGTTTAGAAGGAAAACTAGCAAACCATTCTTGCTGAAATAATGTCATTAGTAATGCACCTTGTTTGCATTAAATCCTGCATTTATTAATAATAGGATGATAATAGTACCCCCCCTTTCCATTTGTGGATTATTCGAGGTTTTTACAAAGCACTTTCACAGTCGTTTGTCTTATTTGATACTCAAACTGCCGTCAGGAGATGAAAGCAGATTATGGGCCCCCAAAACAGGCTCAGATGGTGGGTTGATGGAGTTTCCAGAGATCACAGGGCACTGGGGTGTCGGGGCTAGGGTGCTTGTGCATGTTCTTGGGCAGGTTGATGTGAGCAGCCCCACAGTTGTGCTGGTGTGCTGGGGATGCGAGTCGTTTGGCTGCTCATGCCGAACACTGGGGTTCTAGAGAAAGAGAGATTCTGAAGGTGTGGACAGCCTGGAGGGGGATGTTAGACTGTTCCGGTTGCTCTTAAGGTGCATAGCTGAGAAGCTTTAAAAAGAGAATATAAAAGATGTTTTAAAATGAGCCACAGAGATAGTTTAGGGGTAAGACTATTGCCTTGTAAATGCTGATTCTGGTTCAATCTTGGTGCCCCTGAGCCCTCTGGGAGAGGTCCCTGAGTGCACAGCCCTGAGCACCTTTGGGTTGGCCCAAAATCCATAAAGAGAGAGAGAGAGAGAGAGAGAGAGAGAGAGAGAGAGAGAGAGAGAAAAATAAATATAACAAAATCAGGAAAAAATGATTAAGAAATAAGCTCAAAAATGTATTTAAGGAGACAGTCTCTCTCTCTCTCTCTCTCACACACACACACACACACACACACACACACACACTCACTCAGTGCTTTTTTCCTGCCAGTTAACATTCATGGCAGGGCATGCAAAGGCGGCAGGCGTCCTGGCCGTGTTTGGGCACGGAGTGTTTGTTGGCTCCCTTCCTGGACCTGGAATGTCCCCTCCACATTGCCATACCTGTCTTCTTCCTTCAGGCAGGCACTCCAAGCTGCTGCCCATGCCCAGGTGGGACAGGCTCATGGCCAACCACACTGAATTTCCCCCCCAAGCCTCCTCTCTGCTCTGATCCCTCATGCTGGTTGGAGTTGCCATGGAGACAGTTTCCTGCTTTCTCCCCCAAATAGAACTGGAATCGCACATCTGCTCCTGTGCAAGGTAGCGGTGCTGACTCTCTTCACACTCCTTTTCCAGGACCCTCAGCCAGTGCCTGGTAATGTGAGCCAGGCCCCTCAACACCTACCAGCAGGGTCCTTAAAACACAAAGCAAACAAAACACCTAAGAACAACCACTTGCAGTTCCATTTGGGGTTAATGATTCTAGGAATGTCACTGCTAAGTATGGTTAAAAAAAATCACCTCTCCCAGCTGGAGCCTCCCCTCTGTCTCTGTAAGCTGATTGCCGTGTGCTGCACGAGAGGCCTTGGCCATCTGGAGGGAGCCACTCACATGCACCTTTCTCTTCTTACTCTGCCCTAGGCTGTGAGCTGTGCTGTCAAAGGAAAATAGTGACCCAGCATGGAGGCAGGGTGCAATTTAAATCCTGAATCCACCAGACCCAGGATCTTTGTTTTGAGGCTATACATGAAAGTGTAGGAACCTTCTGGCTCAGTGCTCAGGGGGTCATTTCTGACCTCCAGGCTGTGGCAGGAGTCAGCCCCAGGCTTCCTACATCAGAGTGTCCTCCGGCCCGTCAAACCCCTGGTCTCTGCAGCTCCAGCCAAGTTTCTCAAGTTTGCAAGTCTCGAATGCTCAGCCTTTTCTCGATAAGATGGTTAGGACTGTGCCTTGCCCAGAGCAGAGACTTGTTTCTTTTGCCACCGAGTTCTACTTCTTTTCTCCTTCCCACTTCATTTCTCCTTGCCCTTCCAGTGGGCAAGGGGCAATGCTGGCAATAAAGAAGGGAGGAGCACGGTGCTTGGGAGGGCAGCGACCCATGTAGGATTCCCCTGCACTAATGCCCCAGTTGGCCTGTGAAGGGAGGCGGTGGGGGAACACTTCCCAGCGAGAGATGGAGGAGACGGTGAACAGGAAATAGTGTAAGTGATACATGTGAGTCCTAAGGAGACTAACGGGACTTCTTTCTCCAGTGGGCCTATTCCATGTTGGAGAGCTGGGTGACAGAAACGGGTACTTCGCATTGGGGTCCTTCGTGCAAATTGAGTCAAAGGCTTTTCCCTCCTCCCTTACAAGAGCCACCAACCATGACTATTGGACTCTCCAGCCTGGAGGGGTTTTCTGTTTTGTTTCATTGTATTTTTGGGTGTGAGGACATGAGGACTGACCAGCAATGCTCAGGGATCCCTCTTGGTAGTACTCAGGGGACCATGTGTAGTGCTGGGGATTGAATCAGGTGGGGGAGGGAGAGAGGTCAGTTGCATGCAAAGCAAGTATCATCAGCCCCTGTGTTGCTGTCCAGCGAGAAAGCTCATCAGTCTCTAGAAGGGCAATATGGCCTCTTGAGAGCAACCCCCACGCCTTCGCCCCTGTGAGCACGTCTTTGCTCAGTGCTGGGCTGCAGTCTGAGAGCTTCAGTGCTGTGCTGAGGCACGGTGCCGGCGTCCTGTGGAGCATGTGGTCTCTGGGGACCTGGGGTCAGCAGCTCCCCAGTGAGGCAGGCGCCAGGCAGCCATGACTCCACTTCCAGAGAGGCCATGCCCCTAGGCCACTCACAGCCTCCTTCCCCTAAACCCTGGAGACCAGATGAGGAATTGCTTTTAAAGAATAATTTTTCAGGCCCAGCCTCCAGGGAGTGGGTGGATGATTTAGATGAGCATTTCCTGGGCCTATAGTATTCCAAGGAGGGCAAAGGGGAGATTGCATAGGTGGGGGGGCAGGGGGTCATAGCATGATACTGGAGGGTGCAGGAAAGAAGCAACGCCAGAAGGGGGCCACAGTCAGGAATAGGCCGAGAAGCCCTGGGTTAGACGCCCACTAGGAGTCTGTGCTGCTGCCTTCAGAATCCTCCAGCCCAAGAGGTAACTAACTGCACTGGGTATCTCCTTCCTTCCAGATTGGCAGAGTATGGGGCAGTGGTTAGAGCTGTACATAGACCAAAAATCCAGAGCAAAAGAGAGAACATGTCCTTTGCTGGGAGCCAGAAGACTGTTTCCTGGAACCGTCGCCTGCTGTGTTTTTGGTGTGTGCGCTTTCTGAGGTCTTCTCAATGCTTGGCCTGGCTTCTCACCTGTAGGACATCCTGAGAGTAGCCGTGGGACCCAGAGGATGGCTCAGTGGTTTAAGCACCGGCCTAAAAATGTGATGTTAAGAGTTCATATCCTGGTGCTGCCCACATGTGCTGGGGTGATCCTGTCAGCTCTGCCCTGAATAAAGGGCCTGGAAGATGGTTCAGTGGTTAAAGCACCAACGTTTTAATGTGCAATTAATTCTTGGGGATGCTTTGAGCACCCCTGGCTTTGATTCCTGCTGAGAGGGCAGACGAGAAGATTAATCCTAGGATGGGGCAGTGCACGTGCGTTGCTTGTGTGTTGTCTAAGTTTAACCTCCTGACATCACATGGTGCCCTGAGCATTCATAGATGAGAGCCTGGTGAACCTTAGCACCGCAGGGCCCGAATAGCACCTCAACTCAGGTCCTCACCATCTGATTGGCCAAGGGTCACTGGGAATGGCCCCTAGTTCCCTGAGTACTGCTTGGGGAGGCCCTCACCAGCACAAAAAAGGAGTGTGATGCCCCCATAGGGAGAACAAAGATCTCCCAGAGGCTTTCTTTCATGATCCCCCCGACCCCAGTGAGCAATCCTGAGAAGCTGCCCCTGCCTGTGCTCTGGGAGCAGGGAGGGGGCTACTCTGCCCACTGCTGGGGCTGCTCAGGGACTTCTTTGCCTTGGAAGTGTTGGTTCCTGCCAGGCAGGTGGTGGCTGGGATGTGACGCGAGGGCCTAGTAACCCAGGGGCCAAGGTTGATTAGAACCCCTGATGGCAGAAGGCATCAAACTGGTTCAGAAGGGTGGAGGAGCCCCTGGAGACAGTGTGAGTAGGGCTTGGCTGAGCAGCCTCAGAAATGAAATGCTCCCTAGAAGCCTCTCCTGCCAGAACACCCCCAGCCCCATCCCCCAGCCAAGGACCCATTCTTGGCCCCTGACTTCAGCAGAGTGGAATTTGAAGGCGGCGTCTCATCTGAATTGCAAAGAAAAGGCGTTGAGCAGAGCCCATGAGATGGAGCTTTTGACATGAGAGAACATTCATATCGCTTGGGAGTCTAGAAGAGGCTGTGTGAGTCTTGGTGCTCAGCTGTCAGGGGGCCAATGGGCAGTCTCCCCCATCCTGGAGCTGTGATTTTTTCTCTGGCATAGGTGCATCTTGTGTGTCTTGGGGTTCCTGGGGCCACACTGCTGTCAGCCAGCAGCATGGTTGAAATATATGACATTGGGTCTGGAACTGCTGAATGAGAGAGCTAGGCAGGCACCTTCTTTAGATGAGTGCCCCGCATTTTAGATGAGTGCATTTAAGGAGATGTGAGCCAGCTGAGAATGCTGTAAGGTCAAGACCTGCTCAGACCCGAGCAGTCTGTTTGCTGGCATTTCCTTGGCACTAGGTTGTGGCTCTTGCTCCAGGCTGACTGCTTGGCCACCACTGCCTCATGCCCATCCCTGGGTTCTGGGGTTCCTTCATGAGAGGGTTCCTAGTCTGAGAACTGCATGGGCTTGAGGGGGTGTCTTGAAGGCTGTATTTAATCTCTCTAGTCTCAGTTTTTGGGCTTTGAGGTTGAAAGACCTATTCCAGCCTCTGGAGACCCATTTTGCTGTCTGCCTGTCCATGGCCTCACTCTGTTGGACAACTGTGCTGTAAAGCCAGCCACTGGCTCCTGGGAATACAGTCTGCAGAATGTGGTCCCTCCTGGCCAGGGTTTAGTGTATGCAGAGCCAAGGAGATGAGCTAGGTTTATCAACAATCTTGCCATTATACACTTGTTAATACCTGTCAGCCACATGATTCTAAAACTTTCCTGAAAGTGCTGGCCAGCCCAAATTCAGTGTCTGTTCATCATATCCTAGTAAGATCAGTGTTTCCTTCCATGTTTGTGGAGACAGAATTTAGGGGATTTTCTTTGTGGCCTACGAACTTCACAGAGCCCAGCACATCTTCCCAGGTAGAAGCCATTCATGATGTTGAACACTGTTAGCCAAGCCCCCTGTCCTCTGTACAGCAAAGTATATCTTGCCTTTTGGTCTGTGAAATAGCTGTTTGGTGGCATAAATTACACATGTGCTTGTGGTCACATGCCAAGTGCTGCAAGGGCATGAACGAGAGAGATAATAGGGAGAGAGATAATAAATCCTGATGTGAGTTTTAGCAAAGATGATGCAGACTGGCTCAAGTGGAAAATGCCCAGAATAGCTCATTAGGCGGGTAGATGGGAGAGATGGGAGGTCTGGGCACTGGATGTGGGAACACAGGCAGAAGCAGCAGGTTCGCTTTGACGTATGAAATCAGATTGTGCGGTAGGAACACCACATCCCAGGCACTGATGGTTCTCTGGGTCTGGAGCTCAGAGGAGTCTTGGTGCTATAGATCTAGACTTGGGAATGGATCATCCATGTTTGGGGGATTCCTGATGCTGTGGGCTGCAGGAAGTTTGAGTCAAAGTTTCTGTAGGAATTGTCGAGGTACTAATACCAACCTAGAACTGAGCATTAAATACAGGCAAAAAGATACACATGACAATCCTTTAATGTATATTCTGTAATCCATAGTCTGGAAGGGAAGGAAAAGAGAGAAGAGAGAGAGGGAAAGAAATAAAGAACCTGCCATGGAGGGGGCTGGAGGAGGGGAGGGAACCGGGGACATTGGTGGTGGGAGATGGGCACTGGTGGAGGGATGGGTGCTGGAACACTGTATGACCAAAACCCAAATATGAACTTTTAATTGTCTATCTTTGTAATTGTATATCTCACAGTAGTATAATAAAATACTTTTAAAAAAGTTTCTGTAGGAGCTCAAACCAAGGAGTGAGAAATGGTGGCTACATGGAGGGGCAGAGCATAATGGCTCTGAAAGCAGAAGAGGGAAGGGCTGCTTAGGGGAGCAGGAGGCATGCCTAGCGCTTGTTCCCTAGCAAAGAACATTTCATTGTATTTTATTTTAGGTTACGCCCAGAGGTGTTCAGGATTTATTCCTGGCTCAGGGATCACTCCTAGTAGGCCTTGGGAAACTATGTATGGTGCCAAGGATCAGACCCAGGTCAGCCATGTGCAAGGCAAGTGTCTTACTAACTGTGCTATTGCCCCAGCCCACACAAAGAGTGTTATGAGAGCTGCGGGCCTGGAAGAGACTCTGGCATCCACATGGTGAGCCCCAGGAGAAGCCAGTATCACTTAGATGCACTTTTGGAGTTCTGGAAGAGAAAAGTGTCAGGGGAGAAAGGAGAGGCAGGACTGGTAGGTACTGACTTGACTATCAAAAGGGGCAGAGAAGGAGTGGAAGGAGCCAGATGCCCTGCACCTCTGGAGTGGGGAGGGCTGGAGGTGTCTACGGGAGCTGTGGGCACTCATACCTTCCTCCCAGGGGGTACTAATCAGTATTTTTCTCTTACAAAGGAGTCTGAGGTCAGGGAGGTACAATTCACCCGTTTCTGTTACTATTTCAGATGGAAACCTCTGTTCATTGTTCACCCAATGAAGGTGAACAAAATACTTTCCAGGGCCCAGGGAGGTGGCTCCGTGGTCTGGTGTGCACATTTCACATGCAGGAGGCCTAAGTTCTATCCCTGATGCCTCATGATGGCCTAACGCTGTCAGGAACCATAAGAGATTACTGGAGTAGTCCCTGAGGCTGCTGACCATAAACCCAAAATTCAAAAAACAGCAAGTATATAGCAAAGAAAGTGGGGGCAGAATAAGGATTCAGAACCCAGCACACCAGTCTCCAAAGTTTTGGTCCTTTCCACTCAATAGTGTAGTCTTGAAACCAGCAGAGTGGGCATCCTAGTGAGGATGGCTGATCCTCAAACCGCGACCAGACCCAAGGCCAGCAGACTCCGAGTCTTCATGGCAGGATGCACGTGGCCTCGTGAATGTGCGGAGTTCTGTGTGGTTTCCCTTTCCTATGTTTAGGAGTTGGGGTGTCTGTAGGAGCACTGTAACAGGGCAGCGCAAAAGCAGAGCAGAGGGTGAGGAACATGAACAGCTTCCTTGTCTCCATGCTGTGAGCCTGCAGTGGTCTCCAGCTGACTTCCAAGAACTCTACTTCTCTGTAAGGGGCATGCATTATCCCTCATTCCTTACCCCCCAAGACCTTCCTGATCTGTCATTGGGTTACGACCCCAGGCAACCTCAACTCTGACAGTATGGCCCCTACGGCATTCTGGACACAGTCTGCTACCTTTTTCTTTTCTTTTTTCTTTCTTTCTTTCTTTCTTTCTTTCTTTCTTTCTTTCTTTCTTTCTTTTCTTTCTTTCTTTCTTTCTTTCTTTCTTTCTTTTTCTTTCTTTTTCTTTCTTTCTTTCTTTCTTTTTCTTTCTTTCTTTCTTTCTTTCTTTCTTTCTTTCTTTCTTTCTTTCTTTCTTTCTTTCTTTCTTTCTTTCTTTCTTTCTTTTTCTTTCTTTCTTTCTTTCTTTCTTTCTTTCTTTCTTTCTTTCTTTCTTTCTTTCTTTCTTTCTTTCTTCTTTCTTTCTTTCTTTCTTTCTTTCTTTCTTTCTTTCTTTCTTTCTTTCTTCGTCACACCTGGCAATGCTCAGGGGTTTCTCCTGGCTCTGCACTCAGGAATCACTCCTGGCGGTGCTTGGGGACCATATGGGATGCCGGGATTGAACCCAGGCCGGCACAGGCCGGCCGCATGCAAGGCAAACGCCCTACCGCTGGGCTATCACTCTGGCCCCTGCTACCTTTTTCATCAGCAGCTATTTTCTTCCAACAGCAGTGCAGCGCCAAAGGGAGAAAGACCCCTTTCTTTCGCTAGCATCATGAAGACTAGCCTGAACTTTGTTCATCCCAGTCCCTTCCAAGCTCCCTTTGGGGAGTGAAGTCAAGGTTGGCTCAGCACTGAGAAGCTGTCCCTCTGAGGCAGTGCTGAAGCACAGTCTTCCTGCTCTGCCAGTCTGCGGAAAGGAGGAGCCCATCAAGACTCTGCGTCACCCTGCGTCACCCTCAGCTAAACACACAGGAAGTGCTGAAAACCTTCTCCAGTGCTCCCACTGTTCTGTAGACACACTTTTTTTCCTTACCACTTTTACCTTCTGTTTCTTGGATTCTTGAAGGTTATGTAGGTTGGTATGTTCAAAAATAAACTCCCATTCCCATCCTTGGTTGTGAAATGAATGGAAAGAGTCTTGGTCAGATTTCATATGTGTACATGTTATATATATATCACCAAGTAGAAAGCTGTTGAGGTACTGATTTATTTAAAAGTGACAATAAGTATGTGCCTGTGTTGAGTGCCTATGCAGAAACATTTCTTATACAAGTTATCGGTCAAAAGGACAAGTGCCAATGGCGTTTTTGGTGACTCCTTAGGGGAATCAGTGAAATCAGAAGAGAGCATGCGTGAGAGTGCCTGTTTCCAGGCCAGAGTCTACCCAGGGGTTTCAGTTATTGTATTCCTGCTTGTGTCTCCACCTGCAGAGAGGAAACACAAACACAGTAGTCTGGCCTCTGGAGATTCTGCTGTCTTCTTCTGAATCTACAGAGCTATTTTTTCTTATGCCTTTATTCCCTGAACACAGTAGAAGCTACTCACACCACACTTACCTTGATTAATCCAGAGATGGCTTGAAATAGAGTAGATGCAGGTAGGTTCTTTGCAAATGTGGCACCTTTTCATATAAGACTCAAGTAGTGTTGGCTACAGTGATAGCATGGCGGGAAGGTGTTTGCTTTGCACATAACTGACCTGGGTTTGATCCCTGGCATTCAGTATGGTCCCCCCGAGTACCACCAGGAGTAATTCCTGAGTGCAGGGCCAGGAGTAACTCCTGAGCATCATGAGGTATGACCTAAAGAAAAGACTCAAGAAGCCATTGGTCTTGATAGTTGTGGGGGTTCCTGGCACCAGCCCCCTGTGGATACCCAGGGAGCATCTATATTTGAAATCACATCTAGAGATCACGATCATTAAATGAGTTTAGAATCTGCTTATGTCTAGTTCAAACTACCTCCCCAAAGATAATTGTCTTTTATATTCCTTGACAGGTAGTCCCCAGCATTCTCTCCCAGTTCACACCAAACAGACATCTGTCCCAAGAGCTGAATTTTTTGTAAGCTGACATCTCCACAGCACATAAAGGGACACACTGCTTGATAGAAACTTCTGGAGCTTCTGCGTGCCATAGTTTTCCTTCTTGCAGGTCCTGGGGCTCTATAGAATGACTGTTGTGTCCTCTACAGCTGCAGCCCTTCAGAGAATGTAAAGCAGCTTTTGTGTTCCCTTAACGTTTTCCTTTTTTTCAAGCTAAGCAATTCTTGAGTCCCTAAGCTAAACCTATCACTTAATGACAATCTTTCTTGGACTTCAATATCTCTGATCTACTCTTCCCCAGCCTCCCCAACTCACTGCGACCATACTAAAAGAAAAGCATTTTGTTCAATGTAGCACAGCAAACCCTGATTGTAAGGGAGACCCCAGCCAAGGGCCAGCACTGTAGCCCAGGCAAGACCCAGGTCCTCTCTGAGCCATGGTTTCCTCGTTTGCCAAAGTGAGACTGTTTGGCTGAGTGATGGTCTTTGCAAAGATCTGTCTGTCTGTCTGCTTGCTTGCTTGCTTGCTTCCTTCTTTCCTTCCTTCCTTCCTTCCTTCCTTCCTTCCTTCCTTCCTTCCTTCCTTCCTTCCTTCCTTCCTTCCTTCCTTCCTTCCTTCCTTCCTTCCTTCCTTCCTTCCTTCCTTCCTTCCTTCCTTCCTTCCTTCCTTCCTTCCTTCCTTCCTTCCTTCCTTCCTTCCTTCCTTCCTTCCTTCCTTCTTTCCTCCTTTCTTCCTCCTTTTTCCAATGGTCCTGACTCTATACCTGGAATCCTTTCCCTTAGGTTTCTTTTTTTTCTTTTGAGTCACACCCAGCGATGCTCAGAAGCTCTACATTCAGGAATTGCTCCTGACAGTGTTGTAGGAACCATATGGAATGCTGGGGATCAAACCCAGATTGGCTGCGTGCAAAGCGAACACCTTACACGCTGGACTATCACTCTGGCCCCGCCCTTAGGCTTCTTTACTATCCCCTTCCAACCTTTGGGCCCAAGCACAGATTTTATTTTGTTTTAATTTTTTTTAATTTTATTTCATCACTGTGAGATAGACAGTTACAAAGCTGTTCATGATTGGGGTTCATTCATACAGTTTTAGCACCCATCTCTCCACCAGTGACCATTTCCCAACAGCAGTGTCCCCAGATTATCTCTTCCTCCCCAGCCTGCCTCTATGGCAAGCACTTCTCTCTCTCTCTCTTTCTCTCTCACTCTTGCTCTCTCTCTCCTTCCCCCCCTCTTTCCCTCCCTCCCTTCTTTTGCACGTTGTGGCTTACGGTACATTACTTTAGGGGTTACCATATATATATCCCTTTGCCTATATTCAATGCTCAGTTCTAGTCTGCCTTCTTTATGACTTTGCTTTGCAAATACAACCAATTTTGATAGTAAACTCCGTGATCCATAGGGGTTAGGCATTGGAGGTTGGTGCCAGGGATCAAGCTCAGAGCCTCACATCTCTGAGGCGTGTAGTCTGCTGCGAACCACACCCCTGGCTCAAGTGTAGGCATGTTTTAAGAGTTCAAGGGGTTTTAATTGATGACAAATTTAAAAAGTGCTGCTTTTATTGGCTTGGCACACATAAGAGGGAGTAAATACCAAGAATTGCTGTCAGAGACACCCAGCTTTTGGGGCTTACACATGGGGACTAACAGAGAGCCCTTTCTTGGTCTTTCCAACAAATTTATGTTCCCTTACTATTAGTTACTTAAAAAGAAAAAATTATTTGACTAGGCTTTATCATAGTCTATTTCAGATTGAAGTGGCTTTTGTTCTTTCCCTAGACCTGAAGTTTCGTGCAAAATCCTTCAAGATAATGGAGGTGCGTGGCATGCTGTTCCAGCAGCCCAAGGACACTTTTATTCTTTATTTTGTTTTTTTTTTCAGGAATAAATAGATGCTCTAAAATGTGTGCTGCCAGTGCATTTGTTATTAAGCTCAAAGCATATCCTTAAGACCCATAGCATGAATTTGCAAGAAGAAAAGGGTTTAAATATTAATAGCACCACCGGGAATGGGCTGTTTCGTGTGAGTGTTTTAGAATTCACAAAGCTGCAGTGAACCTTATAGAACTCGTCTTCCTGCCAGGAGAGGTTTGCTTTCCCCAGGGGACTCTTCTCAGGAGCAAGTCTTTCAAGGGACAAGTGAGAAAACGACAAATGAAAGAGACCAGAGCCTCCTTGGGTGGACATAGATGTCCACATCTCTCCAGCCTTGCACCAAATCCACTGGTGAACTCCACAGAGGGTAGAGGTGGTGGTGGTGGCTTAGATCAGAGCCTTGCTTGACTGTGACTGTTCATTACATGTGCCTCTGGGCTTATGCAGAAGACAAGAGATGGGAGCCTGGCAGAAACCAAGGGACTGCAGAAGAGTTTCTGCATCTACACTCTCGGTGGACAGAATTGTCATCTTTTAGAAAACACGTTCTGAGTGTGTCTGAGAGAGAGTCACCCACTCCCTGGGGCAGAGTTGAGAGTGGTTCAGGATGGGGTTCTCCTGAAATCAGGAATAGACCTGGAGAGAAAGGGAGGGATGTATCTGATACCTTGTGGGCTCTGTACTAGACTTTGGCTCTCTGCATCTTCTCACTTTGAAGACTTCCAGTGTTCACACAAGAGGAGAGAGGGCTGGTTCTGTCCGCACTGTGGGGCTTTCTTACTTGAGAAAGGAAAGAAACCCCACAGTGATGATGATTTGTCTGGGCTCCTTTCACAGCCTCTGATGTCTAGAGTTTTTTTGAGCCAAGCAGAGAATCTGGACAGGCTCTGAGGTCCCTAAGCTCATACTATTCCTACCCATGGGGCTTGGGGATGTCAAGAGCACATACTGTGACAACACAGGAAAGCCCAGGTATTGAGGGTCTTGTCATGCAACAACGTGCTCACCACTGCAGTGAAACCTTGTATGCCCTCTAGACGGCGTGTGTTTCCTTCCCCAGGGAAGTGAAGCATTTGTAAGTAGGGTGTTGGTTCTGCCTCTGAATAGCTCACATCTCATAGTGCAGTGTGGAACCTATTTACAGAATCGTAGCTCAGTGGCTTAGTTTAGTTGAGCTCTGATCCTTGTACCAAACCGTTATTAACTGTACGTATTTGTGATGAGGACTTTGGTAGTGCTTGGGAAAGCTGTGTATTGTGGGGGATTGAACTAGTGTGCAAGGCAGGGCAGGCACCTTACTGAACTATCTCTGTACTTTCTAGCCCCTCATTTTGCCAATTTATGGCTTCAATCTAAAGAAACCAATATTTATAGAATCATTAATTTATTGTCAATCTTAGCAGAATAGATTATTTCATACCAACATACAGAAAATTCAAATTTTCTGGTTTTTTAAAAATCATTTATTTTAAAGACAAGACAAAGGTGAGCGGAATCATACAGCAGGTCGGGTATTTTGTTTTGCATGCATCTGATCAGGTTCAGTCCCCAGCCCCAGCCCCCATTTGTACCCTGAGCGCTACCAAGAGTGATCCCTGAGCACAGAGTCAGGAGTAAGCCCCTCAGCACAGTGGGTGTGACACAAAAAGTAGACATACATAAATATGTATTTTTAAAAGACAGGACTTGTGGGGACTTTATGTCTTTCCTGAGTCAGTGCTAATATCCGAAGTTGTAGTATGGCACTGAATATGCAACTTGGAGGAACCAATCTGGGGGAGAAAAGCACCCCATACAGCCCCAATCCCTAAGGCTCTCATGATCTTGTAGAGCGAACCAGCCTGTCCTCCAGCTGGTTCAAAAGGCAAACACAAGAGTCTTCATGGTTCTGGTGTCTTCCCAGCATGTGTCCTCATGGTGGAAGCTGGTGTTCGCAGGGTCTGAGGAACATAGTAGTCAGTCATTGGGCCGAGGTTGGTAAGAGGCAGAGGGAGAAGTGATTCCCTAGAGTCTGACCCAGGAGTCTGTATTAACAGGAGCCCAAGAATGTGCCTCCAGACAGAACCTCACAGAAGTTGGAAGGCTCACAACTACTCTCAGCACCCAAATTGTTTTCCTTTCTGGTCAACCATTCCTGTCTTTAAGAAACTTCGTCAAAAGATGTTGTGAAGGATCTGATAAAAACTAAATGGTGTAAATCTGTGGTGTGACTCTGTGTGTCTCTCTCTCTCTTTCTCTCTCTCTCTCAGTAATTACAAAAAGCTAACAGTGCTGTGTTTGGATAGTGAAGTCTTTTCATTTTTCTCTCCCATACTCTTTCAGCTGGTCGCACTTTTATAACCATCCTGTAGAGTGTTGATGGTGGACATGTTAGAAACGGAGCTATTCAAACAGTATCAGAGACATAAGAATATGAATGCCGAGGGCTGGAGAGGTAATACAGTAGGAAGGACATTTGCCTTGCACATGGCCAACCCAGGTTCAATTCCCAGCATCTTATATCGTCCCCTGAGCCCACCAGGAGTGATCCTTGAATGCAGAACCAGGAGTAAGCCATGAGCACTATTGCATATTCCCCACACTCCCAAAAGTATATGAATTGACATCCTCAGGCCCCATGGGTAGGTAAGCTGTGGTTTCAGGGTCAGAACAATCTCACTCTCCATTTCTGTTTGACAATAGTAAAACTCTATATCCTAGTTCTGGTGGAGCCAAGGAGAGTGCTTGCAGGGAAAGTGTAGAGAATGAGTCTACACATGAAGGCTCGCCTTCAGCTCTCTCAGTGTCCATTCACCGATTAACCAAATATGGGGATGCCAATGTGCAGCTGTTTCAGAACAGTCTGACAGGCCTTCACATGATTAAACAGAGAGTTACCATATGACCCAGCGCTTCTACTTTGAGGTATAGTCCCAAGTGAAATGGAAACATATGTCCACACAGAAACATGTCTGTGAGTGTTTGTAACAGCGTTAGTCACAATAGCCCTAAAGCAGAGACTACCCAGATGTCCATCGAATGTTGACGGAGCCAATGGGAATCAAAGCAATATTATTGATCTCTAAGAAAAAAATCAAGTTAAGAAAATCAAGGACAATATGGTCCACAGCATGGGTGAATCTTGAAAATATTGGGGTAGGGAGAAGAGGCCAGACACAAAAGATTGTGTGCAAGGTAATTCCAGTTCTCAGAAATGTTCAGACTAGAATGAGACAGAACGTAGCTCCCAGGTTGCTTAGGGCTGGGGCTAGGGAACAGTTTTGGGTGAAAACTAAAGAATAAAAGATTCCTTGTAGAGGTGATGAAAATGCTCTAAAATTAGCTCTGCTGATGTTGGCATGTATCTTTGAATCTACTAAAAACTGTTGAATTGTACATTTTAAATGAGCCAATTTATGGTATGTGAATTATATCTCAAAGTTGGCTTTTTTACCCTAGAAACCAGCCAGAGCAGAGGAGTTAGCTCAAAGAGCTGGAGCAAATGCTTGACATGCATGAGACCTCAAGTTTGATCTCTGCCACCCTGCAGTTTTGTGGAATCCCTCCCACCAGCATTACTTGGTATGGCTCAGGTGGCCCCCACACACCACTGGGCCCCTGTCTGGTTCTCACAGCTAGACTAAGGATACTGGGAATGGCCCCCAGGGTCCCCAAGTGCTGCTTAGAAGCTCATGCCCCCAAAATCAGCCAAATAGTTGTTACCTCCACCCTCTTCTCCTCTCACTTCCTATCATCATCCTACTTCCCCTCCTCTTCCCCTCACTCTTCCTCAATTGTTTTGTTTTTGTTTTGTTTTGTTTCTGAACAACACCTGGAGGTGCTCAAGTTTTCCTCCTGGGCCTGAACTCAGGGATCACTCAGGGTAGGCCATATGGGGTGCAGGGAATCGAATCTGGGTCAATCAATAAAAGGTAAGCACCCTCCCTACTATATTATCACCCTGGTCCAATAATTGATAATGTTAATAGAGCATTATGGGCCACTGTTTCATTTTGGGTGCAGGAGCTTGTCTTCATAGGTGGCCAGTGAGTGACTTAGTAAAACACCCATTTTCTAGATTAGGAAGCACACATGTAGTGGTGGCCACAGTTCCAGGGTCCTATAGCTTGTAAATTGCAAAAACAGGACCTGGGTGGCCAGGGCCTTTGGGCTTGTCACCTTTGGCAAGCTGACAAAGGTGACAAGCTTTGTGATGGCTGACCTGTGCCATCAAACCAACGTGACTCCTTTCCCTATGTGAACTCTGCAACAAAGGTGGCACTGTATAATTAATGTCAGCTGGCCTTCAAGAGCCACCCCCGTGTCTTCGTGTTTGTATCTTCGGTGTGATACCTGTTGACTTATAGCATGGGTGCTCAGTCTCTCATGTCTATATCTAGATGTCTAACTCTATTTAGTTGTCTTGGGCAGAATTAATCTAAGAAACAGAGGGAACGAACCAAGTTCTTATTTGTTAATGGCTTAGTAGTGGGGATAGAATTACAGACATTACAGATAGTATCTACACATCCTCTTCACATGGGAAAAAGCAGCAAAGTATCAAAAGAGATGTCAGGTGCTCAGATGCCCCCCTCCCCCCCAAAAACCCCTGCATCATGGGGAATTCTTCCTCCTTGGGACCTTTTTTTAAATGAGCCACATTGATTTATTGACTTGCGTATTCATTCCCCAACTCCCCCTTCCCTTCTTCTTGTTTACTGTTGCTGATGTGGATTGTTGCCATGAGCTACGGTGGTACCCTTTGGTGGTGGCTCTCTCTAGGTCTGGGTACATGCGCTTGGTTGCTGGGTCTTGAGCTCACCCTTTGTTGTGGTCCCGGGGTCACATTCAGTGTATGTGGTACTGATGGGCATCAAAATTGCGGCACTGTGCCTGTGACTGTGTTTGTGCTAAGGGCGCCCTATGGCATGCAAGTGGGTGCTCAGGAGTTCACGTTCCTCAGGGAAGATGTGGGGTGAGAAAGGCATGCGTTCTCTCAGTGGATATTGGGGATATTGTTGATATTGGGGAATCATGGGATCCTGGTAATTGAAACCCACAGGATCAGTGGAGGGCACAGCCCAGCTAAGTCCTATTAGGCTGTCCCAGAGGACCTTCATTCTGTGATTTGCTTTTCCACTGCAACGTTTCGTTCCTGGCTTTCAGGTAAGAGGCAGTGAACTGAACAGTAGGAATAGGGACACAGCCTCTGATTCCTTTTCCTCAAGACTTTTGTCATGTACTTGTGCCCATTGTTTCACGCATTTTCCATTTTATTCTTTTGATGAGGGGTGTTCTCATCAAAACTCATCAGTGATTCTCTTCCAGCCAGACTGGAGGTTCAGTGTGAGGGCCTGAGAGTATGGGGGATTACCTCGGCCAGCCAGTCAATGCTAGGGGGATTATCTAGGCCAGTCATCTGTCCAGGGGGCTGCACTCTCAAATGTTCAAGAGACCGTATAGTGCTGGGATCAAACCAGCATTGGCACTGAATACAAGGTGTGTATCTTCAGCCCTGCTTTTTCTCTCTGGCCCCTGTTTATGCATTTTCCTAGGTCTTTCCCCTGCAGTTTAGCCTTCTTAGGGTGGAGTCTCTGACATCTCATTATGTTAATACTAAAGCTCCACAGAAAGCCAACACCACTTCCCTCAGACACACGTTTTCTCATTTGATCTTCACAGCAGCCTTGGGGTGAACAGAGCCAGTCCAGTTATTTATCTCCCTTTTACAGCTGGTGCTCAGGCAGCAGTTTCTCCAGGGGTCCAGAACCGGTTGGTGTTGAGAGGCTGATGTCCAGCCTACTGATCCTAAAACCCCGAATTACCATGTGATGGACACCCCTATTTTGAATTCTTTCTCTTCCCTGCTCTGGAAATGTGTGGGCTTAGTAAAAAAGTTGCTCACTTGTAGTTTCCCAAATTCCAGCTGACTTTGTCATCATGGTAAGTGTGGAAAAGGCCTAGGTTCAAAGTCCCCAAATTCATTGCCCTGGCTCAGCTTCTTAACCATGAGAACTTGTTTTTTTTCTCTTTTTGGGTCACACCTGGCAATGCTCAGTGGTTACTCCTGGCTCTGCACTCAGGAATTACTCCTGGAGGTGCTTAGGGTACCATATGGGATGCCAGGGATTGAACCTGGGTTGGCTACATGCAAGGCAAGCGCTCTACCTGCTGGACTATCGCTCCAGCCCCAACTATGAGAACTTTTTATAGCCAAGTCCCCTTTGTCCACTCTAGGGCCTGGAGTGTGAGAGAGAGACAGGAACTAGCAGACAGGGTAGGACCAGAGAGGTAGTGTAGGTGTTACTTTGCCTGTAACATCCCAGAACACTTGGGTGGGATTCACCCACCCCTCCCCCTTAGCCCCCCTCCCTGATAAAAAAAGAAGGCTTTGCAAGGGAGGGTTCAGAGCTGCACAGAAGCTGTTGACTTGGAATAAGACCTTAGAAAATAATTCTGTTACCACAGAATGAGAGTATTTGCCTCCTCTTCTACTCCTTGCTCTCGCCTCTGGACAGCCTTCCGCCCACTCCCTCCCCACTCCCTTCTTTAGCCCCCACAGCTGGGTTGTCTTCAGTCCAGCCATGTGGCCTGTCTCTGGTCCCTGCTATTTGGCAGCAGCTGTCCAAGGCTCCCACAGCTCAGACCCGCGCAGCTCTTTAATAGAGACACATAGCAGCTTGGGTTGCTAAGCAGCTGGCTTTCGGTTGCCTGGAGATTATCATGGAATTGAGACCACACAGTCAAAATGTGTGTGTCTCATCCATCGAGCACTGGGATGTGCTTGAGCACCCAGAAACCACCCAACCTTTCTCGCACTGTCCTGATTTCATGTTAAATCCCTGTAACTCAAAGCTACATCCCTCATATATTAGCTGTTGGTGGATGCTGGGTAATAAATGCACAGAAATCATGTTCCGACGTCCCTCTGGTTCATGGGGCTTGGCAAGTCTTTCTTCAAGACGTGAGAGGGCAGAACATACCACACACCTTCTGGAAAACAAAATAAAGGAATAAAGCAGGAATTGAGCCTTTGTGCTTGTGATGGAGTGGAGGCAAGCGGTGCTTTTGAATCTCCTTCAGAGAGACCATTTATTTGAATGGGGAGGTAATGAGAGGAGTAGGCCTCGCTGTGTGGAGTGGAGTGAAGAGCATTTCAGAAAGTTCCCGTGGGAGAGACTCGGGTACTACACGTCTTTGGGGAAAATGCAGAAATTATAGGTTGCAGGACCCCCCAGGCTGATGGTGTAGTACAATTACCTCTTCTTGTGGTTTTGACAGCTTGTAGACGTGTGGATGGCAGGTGCTGGGTCACGTAGGAGGATTAAGGCTTCCATTCTTTTTGGCAAGTGTATTTGTGGGCATGAAGGTGGAGACCCTGGAATCCCAAGTCCTCGAGACTGACAAGGTTGGGGTCTGGGGAAGAGCTGTCCAGTGGGGTCAATAGGTTGGTGAGTCTCACCTGTCCACTGTCATTTTGCTGTTGACCTTGGAGTTCGGGACATCCCCGGGTGCCAACAACTACTCAGGTGTGCTACCTGCCCTTCCTGTGTTCTCTGCTTTGTTTTTAACTTCGTGGCCAACAAAGAAGTATATGACACAGGATTTTTTCCCTCAGACTCATAAAGATGTGAAATAATATATCATGGTGTATAATTAAGCTCCTGGCTGCTGGAGCACAGACCAGAGTGGAGATGAGGCTGAGCACAGGCTCTTTCTGGCTCCATGGGAGAGGGTATGGGTTGGACAGGGATGGCACTGTGGCTGGCCTGGGAGCCTGGGTTTTCTGTACATTCAGGGAGATGGGAAGAAATTCTAGGAAGGAAGAGCCTGCTTCACAAAGGTGAAGCAGTTTGAGTGAGTTTGGAACATAACTGGAATATGCGGGCATGTTTGGGGTGCTGGGGACCGAGGGCTAATGGAAGAGTTCAGAAGTGTGGCATTAATCATCCTTTCAGCCCAAGTTTTCTGTGCCTTGGGCTTCCTGAGAGAGGGCAAAAGGCCAGTGAGCACCATCTCCACAGCCCTTGATCTCCTATAAACGGATCTCAGTCCATGGAACCACTTTCTCCCTTTGGCTATGATTTTAGTGGGTGAGAAACTCCTGGAGGCTCTGCTTGTAGACAGGGAAGGGGCAATGGAGCTGGCTGTTATATCTGCACTGGCTGTTCAGTTGCTGTATAATTCACTACTTGATCATAATTTTTTAAAAAGGTAACAAATGCACTTCTGTTTGGGGAGAAGTAAGACAAATTCCTCCACTGCCAGGAGAAATAATGAAATAATGCCTGTTGCCAAACTTGAGGCTCTCCTCGCCACTTAGCTCTCAGAGGATGATGAAGGAGAGAAGGACCCAGAACATATAAAGCTGAGTCTAGGGTATGCTGAGTAAAGGACAACTGAGGCTCACTGATAAGACCAAAGCAGAGAATGATGGACAGGTTAGCATCTAGTATGTCTGCATGATCAGCTGGTTAAACTCTGCTTGGGGTCAGGCCACTGGGGCTGAAGACTGTCCACTTGCTCATTGTTGAGACTCGTGACTAGACAGGCAAGAGATTTCTCGCTTTGCTCTCACCATCCTGTAAGCTCACTGTTCCCAAACTTAATTTTACTTGCCTGTTTTAAGCAGCCTGTATTTCAGTGATCAGTTACCATCATCATTTTCTGCTGTGTTGTTTTGGTATAAGGCTGAGAAGGAAAAAGAACTGGGCAGGGCCCTGTGTGTGTTGTGGAGTTCACATGCTCTCCCACTGCCTGCAAGGTTTACTCTCTCTCCTCCAGCTTTTTTTCTACATCCCAAAGAGATATGTGCTCAGTTCACTGGGGGTGTCTAAGCTCAGTCTGGGGGAGCGGATGGACCCTGGCACAAAGGGGGCCAAAGGTATCCTGTCCAGAGGGTGTCCCCTGTTGGAGGACATGTTTAGCTAATCTGGGGTTTTGTTGTTTTGCTCACTCCCAGCTTAATCTTATTTAAGCCAATGTTCATTCTAATGAGATCTCTCTTCTATGTAAACACTGCTAGAGGGTGTGGCACTTACAGAAGTCACCTTGATTGAATAACTTCTGACTTATACATCTACTAAGACTTCTATGTTTTTCTAGATTGGGCACAGCTCCCTCTTTATACCCCTGCACCCAGCGTGGGACAGTTAGAATTTACCAGGGAGACTACCACCCTGGCTACGCTGAGACAAAAGGTAGACTATAGGAAGGATCATACTAGTTTGCTCTAAGCAGGCGAGTATGACCCTTTCAGTACATGAGAACAAGATACTCAGAATCACCCTGGTGCAGATAATAAGGACCTTGTGGGTACCATCTAGATTACATGAAGCTCATGAAGTTAAGATGTATTACTTTATATCAGCCCCCTCTCTCTCCAGTGTTTTACATAAGAGATAATCTCGGGATTAGTCCTTGGTGTAACCTTTGTTTATACCTACAATAGGGTGTGGCACCTACACTCTGTTTAGGGTTCTTTGTTGGCATGACAACCTCCGATTGGATTACTTTGGTGTATATAAGGGGGCTGACTTGAGGCCCCTTCACCTTTACCTTTTGCCTTTTGGTTCCTCAGCCTTCAGCTTTTTGGCTCCCTTGGCTTTTGGCCTTTTGTTCTTTGGCCTTTGCTCCTTCTTCTGGGTAGGACTCAGCTCGGGTGAGATCCTCTCTCTTTGGTGGGAGACTTAGGCTCTTTTGTATGGTCTAAGTTCGGACCAGAGCTAGAGTTTGTTCATTATATTGGATTGCTGTGGAAGGCTTTTGTACTATTAAAAGCCATTTTTGGAACTGCACCGGACTCGTGAGTTTTCATCTTTCTCCCGGCGTCCTCGGAGGTAGAAGACAACCTCTGTCCTGACACTGTCGGGGACCCGGCGGCGTTCCCCGACAGTCCCCCTTGCACAATAAGCTTATAGGAGAGATCCTGGCCACCCACAATCCTGAACTGGAATCAGGGGGCTGGAAAATGAAGTGGGGAAAAGGCTGTTTAATAGTGGGAGTCTTGGGAGTATTGGTTTAAAGTTTGCTGATGGCGCGGGGCGATAGTACAGTGGGTAGGGAGCTTGCCTTGCATGCGGCCAACCGGGTTTGATCCTCAGCATCCCATATGGTCCACTGAGCACCGCCAGGAGTAATTCCTGAGTGCAGAGCCAGGAGTAACTCTTGAGCATCTCCAGGTGTGGCCCCCAAAAAAAGAAGAAGAAAAAAATCTTAGAATCTTGCTAATGTCTCTGTGAGCAGAAATGTGCTGCAGGAACTTTGATCTTGTTCACATTAGTCAATGACGGGGCCCAGACAGACTGCACAAGGCTTAGGGCATTTGCCTTGCACAAACACAGCCCCAGTTTGGACTTCAGGACTGCATATGGTCCCTTGAGCTCTGCTAGGAGTGATACCTGGGCATAAGCTCTGAGAACTGTTAGTGTGGCCCCAAACTCTCCAAACAAAACCAAAACAAAGATTTCAGTTAGCGGATGGTAGAATTGGCGTTCATTAGCCATTGCTGTTTTCAAGAACCCGTTGGTGACATTTCAGGAGGCGTCCTATGATCCATCCATCTCAGCAGTGATTCCAAAGGCAGACTAAGTGACCTGGCAGATGGTCAGGGCTCGCTTTATCTGGGCTTAGTTATTCTTCCCCAGAGCTAAGATTTAGGCTACTGAGAAGAAAAAGCTGTGTCAGTATCAGGGTTAGGAAAACTTGGACCGATTTATTTCCAGCAATAGGTGAGACTGGTACAGGGACTTCCAGACTGTCCATGAATAGACAGTGATTCTCCTAGGCAGGAGAATCCTCAGGGCAAGGCCTAGTGAGAAGTGTGGAGCACACTGGGAGGAGTGGGGCAGTATAGTAGAAGTCTTTGTCCATCCACTTTGGGTCGGAGTTTCCAGAAGAGCATTAGAGCGAGGTTCTCCTCCATCCCAGGAAACTGGGAATTGACTTTCACAGACTCCTGCAGTATAAATAACTCCGAGATTTTGAGAGATGACAAGGCTGGCAGTCTGAATTTTCAGTCCGCTGCACAGCAGCTGACTGTGTTTGCTGGGGCTTGCAGTGAGATGCGTGGAAATTTGGCAGGATGACGTTGGAGTCCTCCTATGGCCAGACTCCTGGCCAAGGGTGTGTGTGATGACTGGTTTTCTACCCCTTAGTTCAAGGCAGCTGCCAGATATAACCCCTTTCTTCAGAGAAAGTCCCAGCACAGATCTCCATCGTATAATTCAGAAAGAAGCTACTGAATTATGGGAATTTGTTTAGTGTCCATATGTTAAGGAACCTTTGGGTGTTGTTTTAATGGAGGTGGAGACAAAGGCTGATGTGTTGTAATAATAACACCGCTGGTGTGGTGCTAGTATTGGTGATGATGGGGAAGAAGTGACCTTATACTTTGGTAGTTCTGGCCTATTTCATAGCTTCTCCTCACTGCTCCATCTTATTCTGATCTTATTTGGGCCTTGAGCATATCTGGGAGGTGGGCAGAGCAGGTGTTGTAGTATCTGAAAGATGGAAACTGAATTCAGTGACTATGTGCAAGGACCTGCAGTTGGTTTGGTTTTTTTATTCCAATACCCACCACCACCACCTTGTCTTTCATCACTGAGTATCAAAAAAGTGGTACCTAGGAAGCTGGAGTGATAGTACAGCAGGCAGGGTGTTTACGTTGCATGCTGCCAACCCCAGTTCAATCCCTGGCACCATATATAGTCCCCCAAGCACTGCCAGAAATGTAGAGCCAGGAGTAGACCTTGAACACATTTGTTTGGTGTGGTCCCCAAACAAATAAACAAAAGAGTGATCTGGGAAAGTGTGAATGGCATAAAGTATTTCTGATAATTGACTTTGAGCTCAGAAATGTGGGCTGGAAGGTTGGACACAGGATGGTCAGAGGTTAAGTGTGTAGATGAGCATGTGAGTAAGTGTGTGTTTTGGGGGTGAATTAGAGAGGAAAGGGGGCTCAAAAGCAGACATCCAATTTTTGAGTTGAAAAGTAATTGGATTCCCTGTGACTGAAACCTAGAGAAGGACATTGAAGTTCATGGACTGTCCCCACTGTGCCAGGCCCTACTGTAAACACATTTTACATAAAAGGTTCTTTTATAATTATTTTCTGATTCAATGTTTCTCATCCAGGTGCCATAGGTCCCCTGTGTACCTGCAAGATATCCCAGGGGTTCACAGGTTAAAAATATAATAAACAGGGGGCCATGGCAGAAGACTAGGGGCCAACAATAGAACAAAGGAGGCCAGAGGGAGGCCACAAGGTTGCAAGGGGCAGAAGCTGTGAGTACTGGTCTGGTGGCTCCTCGCAGCTTCTCTGTTCATAGCTGAAGGAGGCAAACACAGGGCCAGCAGCTCCCATGCAGGCACATGGTTGGGCCACCGGGAAGGTGGACATTGGCCTCTCCAGAAGGCACCCCCAGCAGCACAGGGAGCCTAAGGGACTCAGGTTAGCTGAGCAAATCTCTGCTGGGCCCCAGTAGCACAGCGTGGCCCTGTTACCCTTTCTGCAGCTCGAGCACTGAGAGCTTTAGGGGTGGCCCTGCCCTGTCCACCTGCAGACCTGTCCCCTCAGCAGGAAGCCCATCTCCCGAGACTATGGCTGTCCATCACAGAGGAGTCCAGCTTTGGCCTCCCGTGAAGTCAGCTAACAGCATGGCCTACTGCTCTCTGGATGACTTTGAAGAGCTGGAGTGTGAATGGAGGAGTAACACTTCACTTTCCTTTAGCTCGGAAGGGCTTTTCTGTGGCATCTTGGGAGTGTTTCTGAGGTCTCTAAGTTTTCCCTTGGGGTGCTTGGAACATCATCTGGGAGAGAAGGAAGAAGGATGGTGTCCCTGGCATACATGAGAGCCCCATCTATGATCCGGGGACTGGAGCAGAGTTTTGCCAAATTCCAAGCTTTTATGTTCTTTGGGGCTCTAAGCTGAGTGTCTCCTCGCCCCTCTGCATTGCCAGAGGGGTCAGTGTGGTGTTGGGCACTCCAGGACCGTGGGACCACAGATCCCAGTTCAGTCTCATCAAATTAGCGCCTCACATTTGACCAGGACACTTTCCTGTGTGCGCTCACAGCTGTGTTTCCTTTGCACAGCCCTGTTGTCCAGAAGCCGGTGCACTGTGGACACGAGGCCACCAATCCTGAGCCGGGTGAAAGGCGTCTTTCCCGAGGAGGGGCTAGGGCACCATGGTGGCCGAGGTGGCAAAGCTGCAAGCTCATCACAGTTCCTCTTCATGCTGTCCTGGTTCTGCCACCGATGGCTCTGAGGAGCTGTGTCATGATTCCTAGAAAGGCCCCGCAGCTCATGCTTATACAAGCTGAGGGGAGCTCTGGAACATGAACCTGTGCCCCCAGCCCCACCTGCTGGCTCAGGGTGTGTAGGGGTGGGGTGCTGGCTGCGCAGCTCTGGCCCTGTCTGGGTGTGTGGCTCCCTCTTTTTGTCCTTGCACCGTTAGTGCAGTGCCAGGCTCAGGAGCAGCTGCAGTCTGGTTTGGAATCGTGGTCGGTCTTGCTTTCCCCTTTTAGAAGAGATGGATTTAGCTCGGGCAATGCCAAATACAAACCCTCACTTCTTCTCTAGAGTTCGCTTTTCATCCACCCCTCTTCGGGCAGACTATTTCCAGACTTGTCATTTGCACCACGCGGTTCTGTCCACCAGTGAAATGAAAGGAAAGAAAGGCCCCAAGCCAGCGGATTTGGGCAGATGAGCCTTATATAACACCCGCAAAAAAAGGCAGCTAATTGGAATGGAAATGCGAAAAGTGAGCTCCGCTACAGCCTGTCTCAGATGCCCAGGAGTGCTAGGGAGGCCAATTCCCTTCGCAGAAGGTGCCCATATATAAATAATTCTACTCTTGTGTGTACTCTCAGGCTGAGGCTTTTTAACCATATTGAATGTCACATCTCCCCACCCCTGCACCCCATGAGACTGAATTTGTCTCAGAATTCAGTCTTCAGTCTTTGACACCCAGGCGGAGGGTACAGGAGACTGTGACACGCCAGAGCTGGACCTTGTTAGACTAAAGAGGGCCCCACTTCTGATCCTTTCCCAAACTGGAACTTAGAAGAGTCACATGATCCAAAGGTTACCCCGAAATCTCTGACTATAATGGGATTTTCTTTATTTGGGTTGTTTTTGTTTGGGGTCACACTCAGCAGTGCTCATGGTTTATTCCTTGTTCTGCACTCAAGTATCACTCCTGGCAGGCTTGGGGGCCCATGTAGGGTGCCAAGAATTAACTCATTGTACTATCTCTCCGGCTCCCTGTGAGGATGTTTTCTAAAAAGGGAGAGGAGCACTGTTCTCAGCTGCAGTTCATTCTTCCCTTCCTTTTTTTCCTTGCATCTTGCATAGATTCTTCTGTTATCATCTCACCCTCTGCCTACAATTTGGCCAGTCTTCCCTTCTCCTGGATCTTGTGATTAGAACTCCAGGTCTATGTTTCCCTTGTGGGCATGAGCAATGTAGTTAGACCTTGGTCTAACCCACGTTTGTCATCAGGGTACTTCTCCAATGTGAGCACCCTATATTGATTGGTGAATAAATTAATTGAATCAGTGAATGGATAAGCCAAAGGGCACATGATCTGGCTTCTGGAGAACACCAGAGAAGAGATGATCAAGACTGCCTTTATTATTTAGGTGCGGGCTCCGCTCTCAGCTAGAGCTCCCTTCAGTAGCACGTCTCCTGATTACTGTTCTGTGGATGCTCCTTAATGAGGACTGAGGACTCTAAAGAGAGCTGAGCTGCGCCGTGGATCGAATTAGAAAGAGTGGATGGATATGTGCTTCCGTGTTTGGAAAAGCAAGCTGGTAGAAAGGTTGGGGAAATGACCTGGTACTTCTGATCCATTTCACATGGAAAGTGAGGACAGTCGCGGGTGTTCAGGAAATGGACATGGCCTCTCCTCCCTTCTCCTGTAGTCTTGTGATTAGAATTCCAGGCCTGTGTTTCCTTGTGAGCATGGGGCCAAAATGACATGGTCTGTGCACATGGCAGAGCTAACGCTGCTGCTCCGTCAGTCCTGGAACAAAGGCTGGTTATGAATTCAGAGTCAAAGAGAGGTCAGTTCATGGAATCCCCATGCCCCTCTCTGGGGAGAAAGGACATCCCCTCTCAGCCGGGACACAAGGTTGCCCTTGCCCCTAGGTAACTCTAGTGGGGGCCTCGGCGCCCACCTTCCCACTGAAATGGCTGTTGTATGTTGTATGGGTGTATGAAGGGGTGCTGATGAAACCTACAGCTCATGTGGGGAGCCCAGCACTCTGCTCACGTGCTTGATTCCCCTGAGACCCTACTTCATGCATCTGGTGTGTGTTGGGCTGTGTGAGTCAGCACTGTGTGGTGGCTGGGAGCTGAGTCACTGATGGGAGTGCCATTCCCACACCCTCCAAGGGGGCTGTCCCGGAATGCCCTGTTTCATTCCTCCCTTGGTTCCGGGTTCAGGTCTTTGTTGGCACCCAGGGAGGTGGTGCGCTCTCCTTCCTCTGTGTTCCCTTGTGAGCTGATACAGTGGCTATTAAGTCTCTATTATTGCCAAATAATAGAGAAAGAGGCTGAACTCTTGTAGCAGAGAAGACAGAGGGATGGGAAAACTTAGGTCTATGGAGAGGAGGCATGACTCTCCCAGGCAGAGACTCAAACTAGATCTCAGTAGGGTTGGAGTGATAGTACCGAGGTTAAGGTGTTTGCCTTGCAGGAGGTTGACCCAAGTTGGGTTCCCAGCATCCCATATGGGCTCCCAGCACTGCCAGGAGTGATCCCTGAGTGCAGAGCCAAGACTTACCACTGAGCAGTGCCAGGTGTGCCCACAAAACTAAACAATAAACAAACAAATAAACAAACAAAGAAATAAATAAATGAGCAAACTAGACTTGTTTCTTGGGATCCTGCTCTTTGGGCCTATGGGTTTATTCAGAATCAAAAAGGGCCAGGCCTCCAAGCTCCCCACTGCCCTCCTTCCCAGTGGGCAGACATGTGTGGGGCGTAGTGTAGGGATTTGGAAGTGACTTGATGGTGTGTGTGTGGTGGGGAGTGCTGGGGAGGAAACCTGTAACAGCTGAATGTGGCATCCAGTACTTAGAAGTTTCTATTAAGAAATGTGAAATGCTTTTTAATAAGCACCCCCTGTGCCACCAGCATTATTGGGTTATTTGTAAGTTGTGGAGTTTAATCAGGATTTAAAGCAGAAAGTTAATGAAGAGGAAGCAGTTGGCTCATGGACAGAAATGGGTGGTTAAAAAAAGTGAGAGTCAGGTAATAAAAAGACCCTTTGTATTGCCCCCCCCCACCCTGACACCATTCCTGCCCCAGAACCAGCTGCAGGGCTGGGGGCGGTGGCAGACATCAATCAAGTATGAGATTTCTCTGCCTGCCAGCTCTTTCGCTTAGGGTCAGGTGTGTGCCTAGACTTCAGAGAAGAGAGCTGTCATATTTACCTGCATGCGACAGGGTGTACCTCAGTATGCCCCAGGCTTCCTGTTTCCTCCACACTCACCTGCCATTGATCGCATCCTCACATTGTCGTGGCTGTCCTCACTCTGTGCTTGAAGAGGACAAGATTTTTCACACTTCAAGTATCCCTGGTCCCTGCTGAAGTTTATGATGTATTTAGTTTAAAATTGTGGTCTACCATTGTCAAATGATTTGGAGTCTTCATACATGCCTGGCCCTGTGTTAGGTGCTGATTCAGACCAGATCGCCTGAATTCCTTACTCCCAGGAAGCCTACAGTTCAGAAGAATAATCATTAGACACTCGCGTCATGCAGCATAGCACCTGCCCTAGGCTTAGGGGCCAAGATAAATGATAAAGGTGGGAAGCGCTGCAGCACTTTCTGGTGCCCTCAGCTCATTGACCTAAATTTCCCTCATTCCTGAATGACTCCCAATGCTGAATCACGCTCCAGTTGAAGCCACATGTCTTATTTCACTTCACTCCATCCGATTATGACTTAACTTCTCCACACTCTGCTGTCCTAAATATCCCATAATTGAACATTGCATATGACTGACTTTGTTATTTCATGTCAACTTTCTTTTTTTATTAAAGTGACATACATACACGGAGCCATGTGTCTCTTATAAGTGCCCCGCTCAATGGATTCTGACAAAATGAGTGCACAGTGTGATCCGTATCCTAATGAAGAGACAAGCACAACCAGCTGCCTCCCTGCTCCCCGCCCATCGCTTGTCTCTCTCCTGCCATTCTGACTTCCAAGAACCTAGGTTTATAGGATTTTTAACTTTGCATGGGATTCCTATGGCATCTACTCTTTTGTTCTTATCTGGCTTCCTGGTTCAGCGTTTCATGAGATTCAGCCATGTTATTGTGAATTTTTGTTGCTGTACAACACAAATTAGTCCATGTGAAAATATATTTGCCATTTGTTAGTCAATGGGAGGACATGTGGCCCACTTAGGGTCAGTGCAAACAGTGCTGCCGTAGATCTTCTAGTTGCATCCTTTGAGGAACAGAAATACACTTTGGTGCTGAATGCATGCCTAGAAAGAGGATTGCTGAGTCATGAGAGAGCTTCCGCTGGAGTAGGTACGGCCAGAGCTCCTGGCTTCTGACTCACACAGACCCGTAGGGTGTGAGGCGCCTTATGTCTGCAGCCCTGCCCAAACCCAGGAATGGGCATATCTTTCTGGCTTTAAGATTTTCACATGTTGAGACTGGAGTGATAGTACAGTGGGTAGGGCTTGTGCCTTGCATGTGGTCACCCAGGAAATCCTGGGTGGATTCTTTCCTGGTTCTAGAACTCCAGGTTCTATCCTGGAAATCTCATATGGTCCCCGAACACTTCCAGGAATAATTCCTGAGTGCAGAGCCAGGAGTAACCCTTGAGCATTACTGAGTATAACCCAGAAAGCAAAAAAAAAAAAATTATTTTCACATGGATGTGTTTTATTGAAACCTTTTCACTTTAATAAAGATTATAGTAGGGCCAGAGTGATAGTACAGTGGGGAGGGCACTTGCCTTGCAAAGCAGCCTACCAGGATTCAATCCCCAACATCCCATATTGTCCCCGAGCACCACCACTGCCAGGAGTAATTTCTGCGTGCAGAACCAGAGTAACCCCTGAGCATCGCTGGGTGTGTCCCAAAAATTATAGTAATATATACACTCTTAATATTCAAATTGACCATTTTAACCTGTTTTTTTTTGGTAGATAGTGACCTTAAACATTCACATTATTATGCCACTGGTCTCTACTATCTGTATCTCTAACTGTTTTGTCTTCTCTGATCAGATCGCGATACACTCATTGAATACTAACTCCCCATTCCCTCCTGCCACCCCTACTTTGATGAGTTTCTCTGAGCATTTCATATACATAGAATTGGGCAATGTCTACCCTAGTATTGCTGGCTTGCTTCACTTAGCATAATGCATTTCAAGTCTTATTCACCCATGTTGCAGATGATTCAGACTTTCCCTCCTTTTTAAAGGCTGAGTAATATTCCATTCATTGTATAGTTAAGCCTTGAACATCTTTGGTTTGAACTATGCTGATCCACCTATACTCAGTTTATGAGGCGTCCTTGTAAGCGATGAGGTCAACTTATAGCCATGAGAAAGACAAGCTGGAACTGTACATGTATTTCCTGTTCTTTATGATTTTCTTTATAGCATTTTTATTTCCCTAGGTTAAGTTTTTTTACAACATACACAGTGTGTATCACTGGACTATTTGTCTCATCAGCAGTGCTTCTGGCATTGTTATATTAGCATTTAAGGTTATATTAGTTATATATAATTAATATTGTATTATATCATATTATATTAATAGTTAAGGTCTGGAATAATCAGTGTTGTATGAAGATTTTCAGCTGAACTGGAGGATCGTAGGTGTATATGCTTTTAATTTATTTATTTGTCATTTTCATTTGATTTTAACTTGCACTTCGTCCAATGACTGCATTTCTCTGAAGCACCTTTTTATATGATTATGGCTGATTGTGTATCATCTCTTTTGCCCCAGTTTTTTTTATCGCATTTTCTACCTTTTCCTCATTGACTTGTAGATGTTTCTGTATCCCAGATAGGAGTCTTGGTGCACAGTATGAGCTGGCAGCTTCTGATCTGTGGCCTGCTTTGCACTGCTCAAGTACACAGTGTGCTAACCGGCTCTCAGTGCATTTATTCTAGTGCTTTCATTCTTCTATTTATTAAAATCAGGGCTTCCCCAGCAGTGCTTGGGCATCCAGAGCCCCTTCTGGAATTGTGGTCTTGAGCAGTGTGGTGTCTGGACCTGGCTGTGCTGGGCTCTCCAGCCCACACTAGAGGTGCTGTGGGCAGGTGGAGGTGATGATTGTGTGGTACCAGGGAGCAAACTTAAGGCCTCATCCATGCTAGGCACGTGCTCTCCGCCTGAACCATCCTCCCTCTCCCCTTTCACACTGGCGGAGGTCAAACTTAGGGCTTCATATCTGAGGCATGTGCTGTGCGGCTGAGCCGCGTCTCTGATTCCTCATTATTTTCTTCCTAGCTATCACTTAGTGTGTCCTGTATACAAAAGTACAGCCCCCTGAGGCTCTTCACCTGTTTTCTTTCCAAAGCTTGATGGGTTGCTCTTTTTGCCCAACGAGACGAGACTAAGATGGACTTTGCCATTGGCAGCAGTTTGAAACCCTAGGGGAGTTAGTCTGTCCTCATTACAGACCCAGCTCTGACTGTGGTGCTCTGTGCTCTTTTATGGGATTTGTTTTCCTAAAGAGATGATATATATGACAAAGGGCAGGCTTGTTCTAGGACTTTGCAGATATTTCCCCAGTGTTTTTGTTTGCTTGTTTTGGTGCTCAGGGGGTTACTCCTGGCTCTGTGCTCAGTAATTACTCCTGACAAGCTCAGGGGACCATATGGGATGTCAGGGATTAAACCCAGGCTGGCCAAGTGCAAGGCAAACACCCTCCCGCTGTCCTATTGCTCCCACCCTGACACTCCCCCCCCAATGTTTTGTTGGTGTTTTCATAGCCCATCTCTATTTTACCAGCTTGCTAAATTCACTCAGCCTCTTTTTTCCCTCCAGCACCCAAGGGTGCACTTAAAGTTCTTAGTGATAGCATCAACAGTGCCCCCGCTATTTTAGTTGTTTTTTATTAAAAGTCGCCTGTGTTTTTTATCAAAAGTCACTATAATTGGATGATTTTGGTTAAATCTTATTTAATGAAAAAAAGAACACGAACAGAAAAGAATGTGCTTATGAAAGCTAAGTCAAATGTGTTGCAAAGTGTCAGTAAAAATGGGTTACTAATAAAGGTGCTATTCAATTATGTGTGAGAGAGAAAACAATAAAACTCTGGGCATGGGGAGAATAATATGCTGTAAAAAGATTCTCAGTGTATACTGCTTTATACGTATTTTTTAAATCCAGGGGCCACTACAGAGAAACAGAAATTCTGAGTCATAGAGAATCTGTTGTGTGTGAAAGAGAGAGCAGTGTGGAACCGGAGCCATGCTTCCGAAGAAAGTCCTTCCAAAGCTTGATGGTGTTCTCGTCTGCGCCAGACTGAGATAGACTCTACCATCTCACAGCAAAGTCTCATTGGCTGTAGTAACTGGCCAATGGATTTATGTATTTACTTTTAAAAAATTGTTTTCAGTTTGAATGTCAGTGAAAAAACAACCTAATGTATCTGTGTCTTACTTCGCTTGATTCTCTGTTTTAATCGACCATTCCCCAGACAGTGTCATTCATCATAGATAAGCAGGCAGAGAGCAAGGATCCCCACCTCTTCTCCAGCTGACTTGCAGCCCAGAACTTCTTTGAAGCACTGTTTTGACTGTACAAAGAAACATCGTGATAACTACAAGGCCAGAGAGATGGTCTCATGCTCTGCATGTGGGGTGCCTGGGCTTGGTCTCTGGCACCTCAGGGTCCTATAAGCACCTGTGGGGGTAATCCCTTTTCCCCTCCCTCCCAGCTCATAGATGGGAGTAGCACCAGGCACTCCAGATGTGATTCAGAAACATCATAATGGTGATAGTGTTAATACTTCACAACTGGCAGCAAGTCTCCTCTCGGTTTAAAAACAAAGTGTGTGAGGGTCGGAGGCGATAGCCCAGCCGGTAGGGTGTTTGCCTTGCCCACTGCTGTCCTGTGCCCGGGTTTGATCTCCGGCATCCCATATGGTCCCCTGAGCACCGCCAGAAGTAATTCCTGAGTGCAGAGCCAGGAGTAACCCCTGAGCGTTGCGGATGTGATCCAAAAAGCAACAAAAACAAAAAAAAAAGTGTGTTTTCTCTTTTCCAAGATCTTCCATTAAATACATGACTTCGGTTGAGGTTCTCCTGTCTTGGCTCTTCGGGGCTTTTACTCTCCAGGCCTACGGGCTTCAGGTCAGCTCTCCTGGGCCCTCAGCACGGAAACCACCTGTGTCCATACCGGGGCGTGCAGATTCACCCAGCACCTGGTGGGGCTGGGGCTGGGGGTGTTTGGGTGGGGCCTCTGTCCTCTGTCCCGGGTTCTGGGATGTGGGGCTGAGGAGCTGGGAAGAGGCAGCTCAGTGCCAAGCTGTTTGGAACCAGCCAGCTACCCTGGAGCTCAGTCTGGGTTCTGACCCGCCCAGCCCAGCAGCGCTGCAGGCGCTGCAGCCTTTTATGCCAAGGACACCAGGGAAACACTGAAGTCTGTGTCTGCCCCCTTGCTCCCAGCACGCTGTTCTGTTCTGCCAGGTCCTCCTCCCCCCCCCCCAAACTCATCACCTCCCCAGGCAGGTTAGGGAGGCAATTTGATTTGTCAATTGCTTTTACTAATTCGAGCCCCCTCCCTCCCTGTGCCTGTAACAGGAACCAGTGCCCCAGGCCATGGCCATGCTGGGAAAGGGCTGGGAACTGGAGGGGATCCTTTCTGGGCACCACACAGTGTTGAAACACCGAAGGCCAATGAGCCTGAGTCACTGCCTTGGCAGCCCTTGGCCAAGAAGGGGACGCAGTAGTGCCGCCTCTCCAATGCCCATCTTCCTCCTCCTCCTCCTCTCACTCCCCCTCCTCCCCTTCCCCTCCCTGCTAGTTGCTTGGTGGAGGACGCCAGCGGGTTGGCCCTACCCAAAGCTGGTCTCGCTCGCCCCCTTGTGGCCCTGTGGGCAGTGGGATTTTTAGAAACTTCAGTCAGATCCTGCGGCGCCTGCCTTCCCAGTGCACAGGGAAGCTGCTTGTCCTATGACATTTAAGCATCCTAAGGTTTTCATTCCACTTACGGCAGGAGACATTGCTTTGGGAGAGCCCATCGTCTTTGGAAATTTGAGGCAGTACCCCAGGCAGATCTGGGGAACCCCCAGATCTACACCCTCCCATGGGCATGTTTTCTTTGTAAGAAAGCAGGGACAGAAACTCCATCTCTGCCCGCCCTTCCCCTGCAGGGCAGTGACCAGTCATTGGGCAAGGCAGAGCACCTGCCAATGGTATTGGTCACCAGCAGCTGAACCCACATGACACAAACAGGCTTCATGGCCGGGTGCCTGGGCTCTGTGAGATTCTGAACTTCTTTGGTGCCCTGATGTATCAGGAAGAGAAAAGGAGCAAACCCATGGAAGAGTGAGAGGTTTCTCTTTGGGTAGGAAAAAAGGTTTATTTTCTAGTCACATTGGCAAAAAAAGAAAAGGCTCCAAGAGACAGTGCAGCAGGTCAGGTACTTGTCTTGCATGAGGTTGACCCGGTTCGATCCCCAGCACCACATAGGGGAGGGACCTTGGAGCACAGAACCCAAAGTAAGCCCTGAGCACTGTAGGATGTGGCCTCCCAACTAACAAACTGTCCCTGTCCGTATTAGTTTCTAATGGTGTTTAAATAATAAATGTAGCACATCGGAGGCTGGGTGGTGTGATGGTCCCTGCTGCTTCTTTCACCCCCCTCAAGTCACCCATAGAACAACGCTGTGTCACTGCTGAGGGTGATGTGAGCCTTTGTGATATTGGGGAGGAAGAGGGTGGCCTTAGATCTGCTGGGTCCTGCACTGTAGCTGCTTTGGCTTGAGAATCCTCGTTATGTCCTTAGTGTCCCTGTACCAGCCTCTGTGGTTCAGTGTTGGTGCTGCCTGGTACCTGCACCCAGTGATGCCAGCTCTGGCAGGTGTGTGAAGCCTCTTCTCTTGAGATGTGCAAACTCACTGTGCTCAACACTGGGTGCAGGGACCCTGGAGCTCGACCCAGAGACCCCTGGAACTGAGTTCATTTTTCTTGGGCCTCAAAGCTATCCCTGCACTAAGCACCGTTCTCGTCGTGAGGATGCACCCCTGGTCTCCCTCTCCCCTTCTTCCTTTCCCACTCCCTTCTTCCTGTGTTCTCAGGAGCCAGCGAGTCCCCAGGCATGGGCCATGACCTCATAATTGCAGTCATCTGCTGTAGAGGAAAGGGGTGCACACCACCTCGGGCGTGGGGTTGGGAGCCCCTTGAAGATGTTGTTCCAGGGCCAGATAGTATAGTGTGTAGGATATTTGCCTGTAATGCAGCCTGTCTGTCCAGATTTGATCCCCGGCTCAAGGCCCCTTGAGTACTGCCAGGAGTGACCCCTGAGCACAGTCAGGGAGGAAGTCCTGGGCACTGCCAGTTGTGGACACGATTCTAACCTTCCCTCCCCCACAGCTCTCAAAACACAAAAAAAGTTAGTCAGACTGGGGATGGGGGGTGTGGAAGGAGGGAAGTGGGACGTTTGTGGCGGGAAATGTACACTGGTGAAGGAATGGGTGTTGGAACATTGTATGACAAACCCAATCATGAACAACTTTTTCATTGTTTATCTTACAGTGATTTAATTTTTTAAAAAAAACCTGATATAAGTCAGTGGAGATGGTCTTGCTGATGTAGGTGCTTCTGGAAGTGAATTCATGCAATGAGGGGAATTAAATTGGGCTTACTGAGTAGTGTATCCAAGTAACAACACTATTGGGTGCGGAGTGGCGCCTTTCCTGATGATTGGGAGACAAGCAGGTGTGGGGTGTCTGCCTGAATCAGCCTTCAGTCTCCTCCCCAGTCTGTCCGGGTCCCCAGTGTGCCACATTGTTCCCTGTTTAGCTCTTTGGGGTTCTCTCAGTGGTACAGTCCCCAGCTTTCACCCCAACCCCTCACCCCACAGCAGTCCGTGTAATGGCTCTTTATTCAACACACGGTCTTCCCTGGATTCCAGCTTGCATTCTTTGCTAATGTCTGGAATTCTTCTGTCTTGCCTAGCAATTGCATTTTCCTGATTATTTGACCCTCACTTCTGTGCTGCCTCCTTGCCTTATTCAGCAACTTTGAAGACAAAAGTAAAAGTATACACGTTTGCTGAAGCTGAGAAAGTGTTCCCTTATTAGCTCATGACTGAGTTGGCTTAATGGCTTCCTTACAAGCCTCCCAAAGTGGCCTTAGAGGTGGTCCATTAGATGGTAAGCCCCGGGGCAGAGGTCTCAGCCTTTCATTCTTAAGTCACTCAGCACTTGGAGTTTTCTGCCCTCCTGGAGGTCTGTGGCTGAGTCAGCACTCAGGAATGCAGACCACTAGGCTAATTCCCCACTGGCTCTGACCTCATCCAAGCCAGCTGCTATCCCAGGGAGACTTAGCCCAGAGCACCCCAGGGAAGGAGGAGGTGCTAGACCCACTTGTTTCTCCTTCTGCAATCTATAAGGAGCACACTAGGGATATGAGTACATTCCAGCTTCTTAAACTGCGGGTCACGACTCCACATGGGAGATGGGAGTGTAAAAAATTTTTTTATTTTGCAAAAAAAAAAGTTTTACATGTGTTTAAAGTCACTTTCCTTATAATTACCTATGAGTAAATGTAGGGATTCGATCACCAGTTTTTATGCAGGGAAATATCTTGGTTGTCTAAATGCATCTCGGGTACGAAGGGGGCTGAGAACGGAAGGGGGCTGGAAAGCGGAAGAAGCCGCAGCCTCCAAGAACTCTGCTGAGCTTTGTCTGTCCAGCCTCCAGGTCTTCACTTTTTTTTTCTATTTTTGGCTTTGGATCCCACCCACTAGTGCTCAGATCTTACTCCTCACTCTGTGCTCAGGGCTCACTCCCTGGCAGTGCCCAAGGTTCCATATGCAGTGCCAGGGTTCAGTCTTCAGTGGAAGCACCAAGCAGGCATGTTTGGGGAAAGAGAACTTTGATGTGAGCATGCTGCGCTGGTCCACATCGTAAGAGTTCATCTCAGTAGACCCCAGTCGGGAAGTTGCACTGAGTCAGCATGGCCCCCTTCTTTGCTGTCTTATTTCCTGATTAGCCCTTCACTGCCGGCCTTGGAGCTCATACTCTGCCTGCCTGTGAACTCACATCTCACACACAGACACTCACGTACCATGTGCACACTTGCTCTGTACACTCTCATATTTGCCCCCTCTCACCTTCCAACATGCCACATGCATCACACACACACACACACACACACACACACACACAAGCACTTTTTGCTTAATAATCTGTAATGACTAGCAACTTTAGACCTATTCCTAGCCGGACAAATGACTGTGTGTTATCCAAAAACACAGACACGCGTTCTTGAAAAAAAGGAGGCGAAGCAGGAGCACAGTTAATCCCACTGGAAAGCACCTATGGCTATTTCCTGAGGGAAGAACCATGTTCTGATGGCTGGAATCAGACCAGAGCCCCACTCAGTTGCCTCGGGCTGGTGCACACTGCAGGATAGTTCTGTATTTTGCACCAGTATTGGTGGGAACCCACCCATGTGTTTATCTGTCAGCTGAGTGACAGACAGGAGGCAGGCAGAGTGGGAAAAGCCACAGCTCTGAACCTTGAGGCTTTATATCTGATGGGGAGCAAATCCCCATTGAGGTCAGATTGGGCGCTGATGGGTACTGACAGGCTCTGGACCATGCACTCCTGAGGAAAGGGGCTATGAGATGGAGACAGGACTTCAGTGGGGCCTTGCAGGTTGCATTGTTGAATCCAGAGGCTGTGGAGGGAAGGGACAGTTCCAGGACTATTGAGAGAGTGAGGAGCCGCGTAGCTGGAGTGACCAGGCTTCTGGTCTCTGGGCAGTTCAAGCACACGCTGGGAGCCTGGAGGTTTTGAAAGTGATTGACCTACATGTCCTTGTAGGTCTGTTGAGCTGGGGATTTGATGATGCTCCAACAGGCCTTTCTGGCTGCCTCTGGCTAAGAGGCCATAAAATCATCGGAGAGGGAGGTTGGATGGAGCGCCTGGTAGCTGGAGTTTACCTTCTCCCTGGTGGAAGCAGGAGGAGCCCCTCACGAGAGGCTGCCGTGTTCTCTGAAAGATCTGCCTGAGAGGGTGCCGTGATTCGAGGAGCTCTCAAAGGTGTTCCTGGAAGCCAGCCCCTGCTGCCGTTTGGAGTAGGGCAGGACAACCCCGGCGCCAATGCACACACTCATGCTTTCAGAGAGATGCGTAGGAACCATCGGAAACAAAAAATCACTTAGTCCTCTTGTTTCTTGATTCAGTTCTATCACTTAAATGTTCACCGGATCAATCGAGGAACTAGTGCAGTTCAGAGATGCCAATTAGAGAAATGTTTCCGGCCAAAGAGACTGTGCCCAAGAAGCCCTAGAGAAAAAATGTACCTGGGGGCAGGAGATGACATAACAATGTCATTTGGTTGGTGACTTCAAAGTAGGTAGAAAGGATGACATAGTCTCAATTCCCTCCTCGCATTCTCTTGGGAGCAGCTGCCTAGTATGCCTCGTGCGGCTGGTGTCCAGCCGTGGAATGTGAAGCTGATAGAGACGAAAAATCTCTGGAGTGGTCCAGAGGGACCAGCGGGGATTAGCAGTGTGTGGGCTTGGCGTGAACTTGCATTGGCCTAAGGAGGAGAAAGGGGCTGAGAATAGGACTGGAGCAGGAATTTCCCTCTCCCTGCGCTTTGTTACATAAATCCGCTGACTTTGGGGCAAGTCACTTAATCTACCTGAGAGTTGGGATTTTTTTTTAAAAGTATAAAATATGCTTTATTTCTAAACAATAAACAGTGTTGTTATAAAATGCATTTTAATGCAGGATTTTTATACACATGTAATCAATTTAGTGTATCTAGTCAAATCCTGTAATCTTTTTTTAAAAGCAAATTTGTAGGTGGGGTGGGTGGTGTATAACTGGCAGTATTCAGGGCTTACTCCTGGCTTTGTGCTCAGGAATCAGTCCTGGTAGGGCCAGGGGTCTATATGTGGTGCTGGGGACCGAGCCCAGGGTGGTCGCATGCAAGCCAAACACCTTACCTGCTTACTGTCACTCTGGCCCTGGAAAGTCGTTTTCCTACAAAAACACCACCTGTGTGAGAACATGCAGCACCGAATGTCCTCTTTCTAAATCTCTGTTATTTTCTAAGCTTTTTCCAGTCCCCTCCCCTACAGGCATTTCAGGGAGGACACAAGCATAGAATTCTCCTCAGACGGCAGGGTGTGCAATAATGTGTCCGTGAAGTCATGCCATTCGGGCACACAGCAAACCTCCACTCCTGCCGTTTGCTGCATGCAGGTTTGTAACACATGCCGGACTGCTGTGGAGAGCTGTGTCTGTGCTGTGCCGGGGGTTGAGGCCCACACAGTGAGACCACCACCCCGTCTACATGGTCCAGATTTGGGGGGTGGTGTCTGTTGCTGGAGCTGAAAAGACTTACACACACCTTCAGTCTTCTCTCCAGTTTTGAGACCCAAACTGAATTGTGGTTTACTCCAAGACAGCAGGGTGAAGTCTGAGTCAGGTTTGAGGAATGTAAGTAATCATGAGTCAACTCCAGCATTTAACCACCTAGGGGCCATTCCATGAAGATTACTGCCTAGATTCCTACCAAGTCTCTTAGCTTCTCTTAGCTGGTGACCGAGCAGGCACTCCACCTGGCCTTGCTGCTGTCCCTCTCCATGCTGCATTGGATACTCTTGGTGCCTCTTGGACAGTGGGGATTGATTGACTTGCCACCAGGGCTGGATAGCTGTCCTGAGGCTTGAGCTCTGTCTTCCATACTGTTGGCCAGAGCTAAAAAGGAAGGCTCAGGTGGGCGTGGTGACTATGCCAGTGATGGATATTTTGGTCTCCCTCCTTCTGTTATGGAAGAGCTATTAATTCCCCTTCATGTCAGTTCATCCTTGATTTGGGGCCAGGAGATAGTACCACAGTTAGGGTGCTTATCTTGCATACATGCAACCCCTCCCCAAGTGAGGCTGGGTGCAGCCATGGAGATCTTAAGCCCCACTGGGAGGCCTGGGGAGACCCAGCATGGCAGAGCCCGAGCAGCATAGCATCCTGAGGCCCTTCTGCTGAACTGAACAGCCCGGTTGGCCAAGATGCATCAATGGGGCCCCTTGGCGGCATTATTTGGGAGTGCTCCCCCCTGCCAATTAGCCCTTGATTCAAAAGAGACCAAAGGATTTGGAGGAGATTTGGTGCTCTGCTCTGACAAGTCCTTTCGTGTTGATTCATCATGCAGGCTGCCATTAATCCCCACAAATGCAAAAACAGGATTGACTGTTACCTTAGCAGAGGCCCAGGTGGGGAGAAGGGTTGGGTACTGGCTGTGAACCAAACCAAGTGACCAGCCCTTGCAAAACCACTTTTGCAAAGCAGCCAGAAACCTCTGCATCTCTGCTGTCCTCCTGACCACACCTGTGGCCAGGCCCAGCAGGCCCCTCCATAAAGATCATGAGGGGTATCAGTCACGGAAGCAGGGGTACAGTTAGTCTGTGGCTAACTTTACCTTAACGTCTCTTAACCCCCTTTCCCTGCCCTTCCCAAAAGTCTATTTTGCATTTCAATTTTATAGAAATGAAATGGATTATAAACTCCTTCAGTGAGAATATGAGGAGTCTGGTTCTAGAGTTAAGGTAAGCTGGTATAGATGTAGTTTGGTCCGTTTGTGGGGCGCAAAGGCGCAAGCAGCGAGAGGCAAGAAAACAGAGTCCCCCCCAAGTTCTTGCGTGAAGAAAGTCAGCAGGGCTGAGAGATGGGGGAAATCATCCTTGCAGCTCACTGCCCCTTTGTCTTTTTGAAATCCCCCATGGAACCTGGCAAATAGGCCAGTTGTAAGAGATTCCTGTTGGGAGAGTGATGGAGGGGAGTTGCACGGAAGGTCATTGGAAGTGGATTGTGATAAAGGTCCCAATGGATTCTGCTCAGTTTCTCTGTAGTCTGGAGAAATTGGGGGTGGCCTTAGGTCAGGGTAATGATCCCTGCACATCTTCCCAGGTCATGGTTCTCCCCACGGTGGGATGGAAATGTCCTGGGCTTGCTGTGGCTGGGCCATCACAAGCGCTGTTGGTGTGGATTCAGCAAACTCGCACCCCCCCTCAGATCTGCAGGCTCAGGAGTCAAAGGCTTGGGTCAAAGGCTGCTTTGTTGCTTTCTGCTCTGTCATCATCTAACCTCCTTCGCCATCAATCTTCTCATCTGGGGTAAATTGGGGTCATTCTTGTACCTTCCTAGTAGTGAAGAGATAAGATGTGTTAAACCCTCTGGCTTGGAGCTAAGCACATAATCCTTGTGTCTTATTATGGTGATAACTTTGCTCTCTTCACCCTTGGAGTGGTGTGGCTTCTGGAGTCCCTGACCCTACTAAGGTTCCATCCGCAGGACCCAGGGTCATCATCCTTCGATCGCTGTGACCCTTAGATCTGCTTGGGCCTCAGACTCTTGCTTGAAAACCCCAGCTCTGCCTGGACCTAGGTTTTGCAACTTGGGGAGCTGCTGTGATTCCACTGCCAGGCATGCACCCTGGTCTCCTGCCAGCATGCCAGGGATTTCCATGGACTGGTCTGCACAGTCCCCTGACTCAGTCTCCCTGGAAAGTGGGTCTCCTGTGGGGACTTTTGCCTCTTCTTCCCTGCTCCCCAGAGCCACTCATCTCCCACAAAAGCATCATCATTCCGTTATCCCAGTAATTCTGTTAGATGCATGTATCCCAAAGTGGGTGGCACCTTCCAGGGATCTGTGGGGAGAGGGGGAGCTGGAGGGTGCTGGCATGTTCTGAGGATACAGTAGAAGCTTTGGGGCAATTGGGAGGATTCTTTCTGTTTATTCACTTTAAGAATTAGGTTTTTAAACCTAATTAGATTAGATTTCACACCATTAGACTTGGGTGTGACCCTGGAGCCCCCATCACCCTCCCAGCCACCGCAGTTTTGGGGTCTCTCATTGAACCTCCAGCCAGGAATTGCCAGGTCTCCTGTGACCACATGGGAGCTACCCAGCATACAGTGAAGACTTGTGGCATTTTGCATGCAGTGGGAAACACCAGAGTCAGTGTCAGGACATGTTCATCACCCCACAGTGAATCTCCTCTGTCCTTTGGCAGGTGTCATCCAAGTTCCCTCATGCTGTCAGCTAGTGTCCCTGGTCAGTGTCTTAGCCCATTCATATCACATCAACTAAACAGACTCATCCACTCTGGGCTCTCTGGCTACTTGGGTCCTTTGGTTTGATCATCCTGAGCTCATCACAGTCACAGAAGACAAAGTTCATAGGCCCAAAAGGCCCCCTGCAGGTGAGGAGTGGCGTCTTGCATTCCATAGTCATGAGCTGTGAAGAGCGGCTGTAATTGTGGACCACTGCATCCAGCTGCTTTTCTCACTGCCATGATTGCGTCCCCAAATGCAGTGTCCTCTTAAATTGTCAGGATCCTTAAAACCCAAGGGAAGGCTACAGATAAAGGTGGGAAGTGCACACAACACAGGATGGAGCAGACACTCCAGATGGTTGAGGGAGCCTGGCTTTCCCACTTGGAATCAAATGTCTTGATTTGTCTCTGTTCCTCCTGGAAAATTAGCACAGGTGCTGGCTGAGTGGCCATCACCGGAAGTTTAATGGCCACTCTTGGGTGCTCAGTGTGGCGGCCTTTGACTTGGACTTGTGCCTCTGGTACTCGTTGTCCGTTAATCTGACTCGGATAAAAGTGCTTCCTTGCCCCCCACTCTACCAACTCAGTGGAGATCACCCATCTCAGCTGCCCTGAGAATGCCACATACAGTGGCCAGTTGTATGGGGTGTGAATGACATCTCAATCATGTTGTTACCAGAAGTATCTTAAGAAATAAAGGTGTCAAAATGTGAAAGATGACAATGATGTTCATGTTTAGACAGAGCCAGCATAGCTTTTAATCATCATAGACCTGTGACTGGCAAGATAACACAGAAGGTAAGGTGCTTGTCTTGCATGCAGCCGACCTGGGTTCAGTCCCCAGCACTTCATATGATCTGAGCACCATCAGGAGTGATTCCTGAGTGTAGAGCCAGGAATAAGCCCCGAGCACTACCAAATGTGACCCAAACCCCCAAATAATAATTTTTACACATCTTCAACTCTTATTCTGTGAAGAACCATCTCTTTCAGTGTCTCCTTTTGCTGAATTATCATTGTTTATTCTTTCTGTTGGTATTTCTCTTTATTTTCCAAGAGGATTCAGGTCTCCAAATTCCTGCCTTGATTGTTATTATAGATAGTATTTCTGTTACTATGGAGTGAGACTATCAGTTCATAAAGCTCCAGTGAAATTGATCTGCTGTTTTGTGGCTAGCTGTTTCCCTCCAGGAGGTTGGAGGTGCCACAGCAGCCAAGTAAAAAGCAGGAGGAAACCTTAACAATGCACATGTGAGGTCAGCAACGTCCTCTTGGAAGTGTATTTCCACTCCTGCTCCCACCCCTTCCGGACCATGCACAGCACACATGTAAAAGGCTATTGTCTGAACACCAGATACCCGGTAACCATGATGGGGAACAATGAATCCCTCTATAAGGTGCATCTGTAAAGTAGGATTGTGGAAACAGTCAATTAGCATGTTCACAGGTTGCAGGCTGAGTCTAAATTCCCAACTCCCCAGTGGTGTGGCAGATGGACATACACACTGGCTCTCGGTCACACAGAACTTTGGAAACTACAGGGAACCACTTCAAACTTAGATGAAAAAGCAAGAATAATTTAGGGGCTTCAGAATTATTCTCTGATGTTGAATGTTGTGTGTGTGTGTGTATGTCCATAAATGTTCTGTGAATTTATTTGTTATTGCTTTTTATTTTTGTTGGCAGGGAAGCTATACCTGGGGTGGCTATACTGGTGGTGCTTAGGGGTTATTTCTGGTGGTGCTCAGGGATCATTTTTGTCATAGGTAGATGTCCTCTATAGTCTGAACCATGTGTTCAGGCCTTGAAACTATATACCAGGTCCCATAATTTTCTTATTAAAGGGAATTATTCAAAGATTTGACTGTATTGGTGTAGTTCACCTGGTTCATAAATTTTAGTTAGCAGATGGTATCTCTTGTATGACAATATCACACTCCTTAAGCATTCACTTGTTTGAGGACTTTTTAGCTGTGTTCCATGTCCTAATACCACGTGTCCCTATGAACATCATAGTGGATGTATCTTTGAATAAAACCATGCATGTTTCTCCAGGGAACTTATTTAGAAACCACTGAGTTACAGGGTTGTCAGCAGCTTCCTGAAATATCAACAGAGTGTTTCTCCTTGTGGTTATAGCAGATCACATTTTGTAAAAGTTTGTAAGTTTAGGGGACTGGAGCAACATAAGCAAATGAAGATGTTTGCCTCGCACACAGCTGACCCAGGCTCAATCCCTGATGTTCCCTATGGTCCCCTGAGAAACACAAGGAGTGATTCCTGAGTGCAGAGCCAGGAGTAACCCCTTCACCACTGGATATGACCCCCAAACAAACAAACAAAAAATTCTGTAAGTTTATAGCCTCACCAACACATGTTAATGTCTTAGAGTTGACTTTTTATCTGTCAGTATCTTCGGCATCTCATCACTGTTTCAGTCGATTCTCTCCAGATCTCCTATTCGAGTGAGAATCCTGTTTGGAATTATAGCCCAGCTGTATGTTCCTCAAGAATAAAATGATCCATGCCTGTGCTTATTTTTCTTCTTGATTGTTGATCTTTTTCTTGTGTATGATGGGAGTTTAAAAAAATAATCTAAACTCCTAAAACTGAATTTATAATGTGCCACAAATATCTTCTAACAGTGCCTGTGGCTCGTCATAATTTATTTATGGTATCTTCTGCTATGCAGTGTGACATTTTAATATGATTAAATTTGGTTTATGCCATTTTTGCATTCTGTTGAATAAATTATCTCTCCCTACGTGACAGAGATGTTTTCCTATTTATTTTTTTAATAAAAGTTTTAGTGCTCTGCTTTTTGCGCTTGGGTATAATTCAGTCTTTGTTGCCACTCTTCTGTGGACCTAATATCATGTTCGTTGGTGCATGTTTTCCTGCATGTTTTTAGAGATTTACTATTCCTTTGCTTGATCAGTTTACCCCTGAGCCAGAATACATTGTTTTAGTTGCTTTATCTATGAATCAAATCTTGATACCTAATAAAGTGCAATTCCATTTTTTTTCTGATTCTCAATTTTGTTATTGTTGGTGTTCTGAATAATTTTTAACCATTATTTTTCTGTGAATTTGAGAATCTCATTCTCAAATACCATGTAAAACTATTGAGAATTGAGATTTTTTTCAGTTTTTTAAAAATTATTGCTCTATTTACGTTTTGCTTATTTCTTCTGAGTTAAATTTTTTGTTGTTGTTTTTGGTTTTAGGGTCACACGTGGTGGTGCTCAGGGCTTACTCTTGACTCTGTGCTCAGGAATCACTCCTGGCAGTACTTGGAGAAGAGATGGGATGCTAAGGATTGAACCACCATGGCTAGGCTGTATGCAAGACAAGAACTCTTCCCATTGTTCTATCTTTGTTCTATCTCTTCAGTCACATTTCCCCTTTTTCTTTTGTTCTTTGGGGCCATAGCCAGTGGTGCTGAGGGCTTACTTCCTGACTATCCTCAGAGATCACTTCTGGCAGGCTCAAGGGACTATATGGGAATCAAAAGCCATTCGGCCATGTGCAAGTCAAATGCCTTGCCCACTGTACTATCAGTCTGGCCTCAGTGCTACCACCTCCACTTTTTTAATAAAGCAAACTGCTTGCTTAAAAGAAATCATTAGCGAATATGTCTTTAGTGGTATTTGGGGAAATATAACAAAAGATGGTTTTTCTCAAAGTCAAATTTTCTTTTATATGCTACACCTAAGACCTTGGACACATGCTTAAGACATGACTCCAGCCCTTCTAAGAAATGAAAGTTTGGTTTTTTTTGTAGGGATGTACTCAGCATTACTCAGGGCGTACTCTTGGCTCTGTGTTCAGGGATCACTCCTGGCTGACAGGGGACCATTTGTTGCCAGGGATTGAACCTGGATCAAATGTTTTCAAGGCAAGTATCTTACCTGTTGTAGTGTCTCTCTGGCCCAGAAATGAAAATTTGACCAAAGACTAAAGCCATCTTTTAACTATGATGGTGCTTTGCCTTGAAGAAAAATAAATGTATTTGTCAAAAAAATAATCATTCTAGGTGTAGTGCTAGATGCTTACACCTCTCACTGCTTGAACTGGGGAGCTACAGGTCCTTGACAGCACATTCCACCCCCACTGCCAGCACCTCCAGGCACGGTGGTGAGAATCTTATTTTAGATCAGGCCATTTATTACCCATTATGGTCTCCTGGTCTTTTAGACCATTTCATTTAATGTTCATATTTTCTTGAAAAAAGCCTTATCCTGAAATTTGCTGGCAGCATTTCCAGTTACTCCCACTGAGAGTTAGTTAATTTATTTCTGCTTCTCACTTTCTAATTTTGAGGATAGCTGATAAAGATGTCACAGCACATTTGCAGGGGAGACTCTGGCTGATTGAGAAGAAAATAGCTCTCAAGGTCACCATCGTGGTTTATTCTCAACTCTGCCCCGTCTCCCTATCACCACCAGATGCCTGCCTTCACAGGACCCCAGACCACATACCTAATGAGTAATGGAGTTAACCAAATGAATCCAGGATCCCAGAGGGCAGAGAGAGCGAGCTGGATTCTGAGGACCAGGCCGCAGACCCTTTTTTCAAGATTACTCACCTGTTAGCTTAGGGGAAGTAGCATTTGGCAATGAGGAGTTAGAGGCAGCAAGGGGGCAAGCGCGAGGATCCATGGTCCTCGAGCACCACAGAGAGCTCAGCTTCTCTAAATGGCTGGCTGCAACCTTTCAGGTCCATTTTGAACCTGTCTCTGCCCATGGGGTGGCTCCATATTTTCTAGCTGGAATTGAGTTTGTTTGGCCTCTATGGAAGAAAACCTCTACTTGTTTTTCCCCTGGTGCTGTCTACTCCAGGTCATCATGGTGAATTATGCCCCAGCTCTTCACATGGCTCAACGACCCAGTGCCTCGATGACTAGGTCAGACACTGTAGCACGTTCCCAGACTGTGCTGCCTGCTCCGATTTCTTGGGAAACTGACTAAAGTGACAGATTTTCAAGCCCTGTCCAGTGGAACTGGGCAGCTGCTCAGGAATTTGATTACATCAGGTTTCCACGTACCTGTGGTAAGCAGCCAGGTTTGGGAACCAGAACTCTGCAAAACTTTACAGCTGGGAGAAGGCAGGCTATTGAGGGAACAGCTCTTGATAAGATGGTCCCCTGAGTCATGCTTCTGGCCATGGTGGTCTCGGATCTGCCCCTTTTCTTGGGGAGGTCTCTAAAGTTTCATAATTGTCCTGTTAACCTGACTTCCTGATGCCATAAGATATATGTGTCTGTGATCGCCATGGCTAAGCCACACGTCCTCTGGGTCTAAAAGGATGATGGCCTTTGGGGCCATGGCCACCACTTTGAAGTTCACTTGATCCCACTTGACATCCCGTTATTCATCGATTTGCTCCAGCGGCGTTAGTAACATTTCCATTTGACCCTATCACGTGCCAGTGTAGCCCAATGGCATCTGGTTGCTTCAGGAATACAAAGAGCCTCAAACCGTTTGTTCAGGGTCTTGACGAAGAAGTCTGACCATTTTGTAGGTGGACGGCCACGTGCTCTTTTGACATCCCGTGGGATCCAGTCGGTAACGGCTCTAGTCCAGCGGACTTCAAAGTGACCACTGGACTAGAGCCACTTTGAAGTTAGTCACTAGATTTGTGTTTTCCTGTCCTTCATTCAGCTTAAAAATTTTGTTCTTGTCAAGGCCAGGCCAGCTGGAGCTCGTAGAATGCTGTTTGTGTGTGGAGACAGTGCAGCGACCATCTACATAGCCACACACAGCGAACTTGGTTTTCCTAGCCTCACCCCTGCCATGCATCCTTCAAGTCCGTGCCAAGTGGAATCAAAGCACTAATAGAAGAATTTTAGAACTCTGAAGGGTGAAAGGCTAATATTATCCAGACTCTCTGAAGAGCCTACAATGAGAACATATGAAATCCACAAAGGATTTTAGATATTGTCACATAGACAAACCAGCCAGAGTCCAGGAAAGGACTTGTGGAAAGGTACAGATTCAGGTGGGGCTAAGAATGCAGAGGTCCTCACGCTGCCAGCTGTGTCCTTGTGGCCCTGGGGCTCGTACATACACTTGGCATTGCTGTTCCATTATGAGCAACGTCAAGAGGCTTGACACCTGCAAAGTTGAGGCCAAAGTTTTGCTGCAGGTATTCTAAAGATGCACAAACTGCAGTAGGATTTTTGAGACCAGACCCAGAACCCTCATGAGGGGTTTCAATGAAAGAACGTTAAACACCCTCTCCTTTACAGTGAGATTGTGTGTTCAAATTGAGATTTACCAAGGACCCAAATTAAGGTGTGATTATTAACAGCAGCCCCCAATTTCATCGCTCTTCAGAAGCACTCCCTGCAGGGCTTCAGTCACAGTGAGTGTGCATTTAATGCTGACTTTGACTGGTGGAAAGGCCACTGACATCTGTGTTCCCAGGAGCATGTTTTTGTTGAAAAATTAAGAACACGAGAAGGACTTTGTTTAAGCTGTGCCACTTGGCATTAAGGTTCTATTAGGCATCCTGTTCCTGTATTCAAGGAGCTTATAACAGGACATAATAGAGCCTACAAATGAAAATACAGCCTACGGTATGAGAATCTATTTTACCTGCCAATTTGAGTTTAGCCTCAAAGCGAATTTCTTTCTTTTTCCCCCTCAGCTTTAGGACCACACCCAGCAGTGCCCAGGGGGTTACTTCTGGCTCTGCACTTACAAATTAATACTGGGGGTGTTCAAGGGATCATACAGTATGCCAGGGATCGAGCCCAGTCTTGAGGCAAGCAGGGCAAGCAAGTTCCTGCTGGGCTATTGCTCTGGCCCTCAAAGCTGATTTCATGGATGTCTCAAGCCAGTTGTCTTCTATGTCATTACTGAGTGCTGTTTGAGATGATGTCTCAGGTGATTGACAGCTCTATGTCACTCTGGCCAGTATTTTTCCAGACATTAGCATTTGCTATGACCTCCAAGACCTTCTGCTGTGATGCACCTTTTCTTCTCATGTCCCGGAGGTACAAGCTTATGTACATTTCACTCCCTTGTGATTTTAATGGATCATACCAGAGGAATCTCAGCAGTTTCCAGGGGCTTGGGAAACACACAGCTACCCATGTATTTTTAACTGGGGGGAAAGCTGAAGCCAAAAGCAGGAAAAGAACTCACCTAGTTGTCTCATATCTGGCTAGTGTCAGAATCAAGATTTCATCTTCCTTGCATGACTGACAATCATTCCAGCACTTCTCATGGGCTTTTGCAATCTCCTGGCTTCCTGTCTCCCATACTTGACCTGAACATCACCTCTATACTTGTTCTCCCTTTTCCTGCTTCTACCTGCCCCTGGATATCCAACTCTGAGTCCTCCAAAAGTTGGAACCTGGCACTTGTCCAACTTCCCAGACAGCTGCCGAATCAGCAGTCTGAACACCTCATTCAGCAGCTCTTAGAAGGTGTAAAATCAAAAAGGTTTAATGAGTGAATAGTGGACTGCTAACTGTGACAGTCTAAAGGGGAGATCCCAATGGGTGGCTTTAATAAGAGGGATCTGTGCAGATTTAGGTTAAAGAAGGGGAGGAAGTTTGATGAGGGACAGAGGATAGTTGTGCCCTGGAAAGGGCTAACAGAAGCTGATTGGGGGCCTTGAGGACAGTCAGGAGAGTGACCTGCTTAGGGACTACAAGCACTAGAGGAAGAAGGATGTGCCTAGGGATTAAAAGTATGGGACTAATATCCAAGACCAGGCAAAACAGGGACAAGGAGGACTTGTCAATGGTCGGAATTTACCACAAATGTGTTGGGAACAGAGGTTAGGTAAGAGAGAGAAGGGACCAGGGTGCTAATAAGTGTTGGAAATGATAATGCCAGACTAGAATTGAGCACTGAATGCAGACAAAGAGATATACATGACAACCCCTAAATAACTATTGCAAGCCACAATGTGCAAAGAAAGGGGGAGAGTCAGAGACAGAGAGAGAGAGGGAGGGAGGGAGGGAGAGTGAGATAGAGAGAGAGAGAGAGAGAGAGAGAGAAAGAAAGAAAGGTGCCTGTCATAGAGACAGGCCTGACAGGGGGAGTCTGGGGACATTGGTTGTGGGAAATGTGCACTGAGGAGGGATGGGTGCTGGAGCACTGTATGACTGAAACCCAATCATGAACAGCTTTGTAATTGCATATCTAATTGTGGTATAATAAAAATTTTAAAAAAAGGAAAGTGATCCAGCCAGCAGAGGGGCTGGTTTCTGGTACTCCAGGTCTCTCTAGACTCAGTCATTGGCCCTCTGTTCAGCTCTTGAGACATTGGTTGTAACTGATTTAAATGCTTGTAGGCGGATGCTTATTCCACACTGCCCTGGGGCTGTTCTCTGTAGCTTTAGTGGTTCCTGACCCAGGGCTATAGATCTACTGCTCACTCCCCTCTACCTTCCTTTAATGGGTGCTGGAACACTGTGTGACCGAAACCCCAAAACATGAACAACTTTGTAATTGTATATCTCACGGTGGAATAATAAAATATTCATTTAAAAAAACACCGATATATTATTTGCATATTGTTAAATTTCACCAGACAGTTCTGCAAAGTTTGATAAATACATAGTCATAAGAACACAACCACAATCTGAATGATGAAAAGCTCCACCCCTTTCCCCTATTCTCCCTCATATTTCCCTTCAGACTCAAAACTGTTGCCTCCAGCAGCACCTCCACTATCCCCCAAGCAACCACCCGTCCCTTTGGGTGTTTTTAGATCTGTCTTTTCCAGAACTGGCTGGAATCATATGAGTTAACTTTGATTCCTTTTCATTCGTGATGGTGTGTTTGAAATTCATCGTTGTTGGGTAGAGTTCCAGTGCATGGCTCTATACTATTGTGTTTGTTGGTCCATTTTCCATTTGTTGGATATTTGGTTTATTTTCAGTCTTTGATGATTACAATTAGAGATTCTTTAGATATTTGCATGTTGGTTTGGGCATGATTATAATTTTTCCTTTGAGAAACTTAGAATAAGTTTAGGCTTGTGAATAATAAATGTATATTTGACTTTGAAAAAAGAAACCCTGCAAATTATTTTCCAAAGTGATAGAACCATTTTTTTTAATTTTCCCCAACATTGTGTGACCATCCTAATTACTCTGCATCTGACCAGCACTTGATATTTTAAAATTTTTGCTTCATAATTATTTTATTACTTCAGCATTAGTATTAATTTTAGTCTTTAAACAGACATGTTTCACTGTTTTTAATTTCATTTTCCTGAAATGAATATGCAACATGTCATGCTTAATTGCCATCTATCTTATTTCATGAGATGTGTTTAAAGTCCTTAGTCTGGTATTTAACATAGTAAGTTTTTTAAATTATAGTTTAGGTGACATGGTTACAATATGTTGACTTATGGTATTGACATAACAGTTCATGAACCCAATCACTCCCAGAGTGCCCAAGACTCCCTGCTGTTCCTCTGAAAACCGTGCTCCTCTTCTTCATCCCCCACCCTTCTCCCATTTCTTGTTAATCTGAGTTTTATAATCCAAGGCCAAGGGTTGTGTTGTTCATTGTTATTCAGTATTGTCTATTCTTTAGTTTTGCATCTCTGTATACTCTGAATTAGTGAGAGTGTTTGATTTTTTCTCCCTCTGACTCACTTTCCTTACTGGATAGCCTCCAGTTACACTCCATGTTATAGAGCAAACTGCAAGATTTGCCTTTTCTTTTTACCTGTATAATAATCTATTATGGATAGGTACATAATAATCTATTATGGATAGGTATGGACAGGTACCGCCTGTCTTTTGCCAACTATAAGACCAAGATGACTGCCCTTCGACGCCCTGATGGATCTATCACATCTTCCAGAAAGGCAATGGAGAAGATTATCCATGACTTCTACTCAGATCTCTTTGATAACCACGTCCACCTGCCCACATACCAAATTCTGCAGGATGGATATATTGTTCCCAATGTTCTCCCTTCTGAAATCCGACATGCCATTTCATCTGTAAAGAAGCAAACAGCACCAGGCCCAGACAAAGTCAAACCCGAACACCTGAAGAATCTGCCTTCAGTGCTCATCAATACACTGGCTCGGCTCTTCACACGCTATCTGTCTGAATGTAAGGTGCCCTCCCAATGGAAAACCAGCAGGAGAGTTCTACTATTTAAGAAGGAAGACATCCACGACATTGGCAACTATCGCCCCATCTGCCTGTTGTCTGTCATCTACAAGCTGTTCACTTGAGTCATCCTGGAGCAGGATTGGCAGAACATTAGATGAAGGACAACTATGCGAGCAAGCTGGGTTCTGAAAAGGGTTCAGCACAATTGACCATATCCACACGGTAACCACACTCATTGAAGTTTGTAGGGAGTTCCAGATGCCACTTTATCTCACATTCTTTGATTTAAAGAACCCCTTTGATTCTGTGGAGACTGAAGCGGTCATCGAAGCCTTAGCCAAACAAGGTGTTCAAACCCAATACATCAAGATCCTTCGTGAGCTGTATTACGGATTCACCACCAGGATCTCACTATTCTACAAAGAAGTGATCATCAATGTCCAAAGAGGGGTTCGGCAGGGAGATATCATTTCACCAAAACTCTTGAGCGCCACCCTCAAGAACATCATGTGACAATTAGAATGGGATGGAATGGGAGTGAAGATAGACGGTCGGCATCTACACCACCTCCGCTTCGCTGATGACATCGTTCTAATAACACCAAACATTAGCCAAGCGGCACAAATGCTGGCTGACTTTGACTGAAAATGTGGAAAGATAGGTCTACAGCTGAATCTCAACAAAACTATGTTCATGAAAAATTTTTCACTAATTCTGGAGGCCCCATTCACTCTCAATGGAACAAACATCTCCGAATGCAGCAGTTATGTGTACCTAGGTCAAGAAGTCAACATGATAAACGACCTAAAACCTGAGCTGTGCAGAAGGAAGAGAGCAGCATGGACTGCCTTCAAAAACATCGAAGAAATAGCCAAAAGAACCACTCCTGGGAATCTACTCTGGGAAACCAAAAATACGCAGCGAAACACCATCCCTACTTTTATGTTCATAGCAGCATTATTCACAATAGCCAGAATCTGGAAGCAACCAGAGTGCCCGAAAATCGATGACTGGATAAAGAAGCTTTGGTACATCTACACAATGGAATACTATGCAGCTGTTAGGAAAAATGAAGTTATAAAATTTGCCTATAAATGGATGGACATGGAGAAGATTATGTTGAGCGAAATTAGCCAGAAGGAGAGAGACAGATACAGAATGACTGCATTTATTTGCATGGCATAAATATATATGTACATATTATGATACCAATATCCAAGGTCAAGTGAAACATATATCAGGAGGTCTTGTCAAAGGTGGAAATTATCACAAACGTGTGGGAGTCAGAGGTTAGGTAAGACAGAAAATGGAACAGGGTGCTAATAATTGTCGAGGGTACTAATGCCAACCTAGAACTGAGCATTAAATAGAGGCAAAAGGATACACATGACAACCTTTTAATGTATGTTCTTTAATCCATAGTCTGGAAGGGAAGGAAAAGAGAAAGAGAGAGAAAGGGAAAGAAATAAAGAACCTGCATGGGTGGGCTGGGGGGTCCGGGCGTTGGTGGTGGGAGATGGGCACTGGTGGCTGGGATGGGTTTTAATTGTATATCTTTGTAACTGTAAAAATAAAAAATTAAAAAAAAAGAACAAAGAATCTCCGGGCACATCTCTTTGACTCCACCGTTCTCCCTGCATTAACATATGCCTCAGAGACCTGGGCTCTACGAAAGCAGGATGAGAATGCTATTCGGGTCTCCCAAAGAGGAAACAAAAGAGCTATGCTTGGAATATCACGCCTCACTCAAGTTAGAGAAGGAATCCGGAGCGCTGACCTCCTTTGCTGTTCCAGAGTCAGGGATGCAGTGTCGTTTGCCAAGGCATCAAAAATCAGATGGGCTGGACATGTAATGCGATTTGGAGATGACTGCTGGACTAGAGCCATTTCCAACTGGATCCCATGGGATGTCAAAAGATCACGTGGCCGCCCACCTGCAAGATGGTCTGACTTCTTCGTCAAGACCCTGAATGAGCAGTTTGAGGCTCTTCGTATTCCTGAAGCAACCAGATGCCATTGGGCTACACTGGCACGTGATAGGGTCAAATGGCAATGTTACTAGGTGCCCGCTCGAGCAAATCAACGAATAACGGGATGTCAAGTGATCAAGTGATAGGTACCACAACATTTTTATCTGTTCATCTGCCTCTGGGCATCTGAATTGTTTCCATATTCTGACTATTGAACTAAGCGCATCAATGGACATAGATGAGCTTATCTTTTCAAATTAATGTACTTGAGTTTTGGAAGTAGAGGCCCACACTTCTTACTTCTTATTTTCCTGAAGAGACTCCATACTGTCTTCTAAGCCTGACCAGGTGACAGCCCCACCAACAGGAATGAAGATTCCCATTTTACAATATCACCACAAACACTGATTGTTTCTATTCTTTTAAAGATTCGCTTCTATTCTTTTTTTTTTTTTAATTTGTCCATGGCTCTCTTCTTACTTTTTGTCTGTTTGGACTTTATTTTTGTTTTCTGGTCCTTTTTTTTTTTTTTTTTTTTGGTGGGGGCTGTGCTCAGGGATTACACCTGGCTGTGGGTTCAGGGATCACTCTGATGGGATTTGGGGGGGACCATATGTGGCACTAGGGACCACGCCTGGATTGGCCTCATGCAAGGTAAATGCCTTACCTGCTGTAATATCTCCCCAGGCCCCTTATCACTGCTATGTTAAAGAGGTAAAATACGAGGAAATTAGGACATTTTGAAGAAAACGGCCACCAGTTATGTGAATGGGATAAATCTAATTTTTTTTCTGTGTTTTAAGTTTTGTTTGACAAGTAATTGTGGCCGTTGTTGAAAGAACATTTTTCTTCCCATTTTTTCCGGCTTCTGAAAACATTTTTCTAAACTCCCTTTGCCATCTCTCTCCACAGGAAATGAGATTTTCCCTTAAGGAATGAGGAGGCTATTTCTTATAACTAGAATGGTTTTCAAGTGGCATCAATTTCAGATAGATCTAAGTCAGAGGTCTAAAGGGTATATATTTTTGCTTGATAAATTGAGAATCACCCAGAAGTTCTTCTGGTTAATGACTTGTCAAGTATCAGGTCATCTGCGCCCAGAAATCAACTGGAGTTTTCCTGAGCTTCAAAAATACAGGGGGAGAATATTGTGAGTTTATAAAAGACAAAACTAACAACAACTTCACCAGTCGGGAGGAAAATCATTGTCCCATTCCAACCCAGTTGAGCAGCAGTTGCTGTAAGTGCGGTCGGTTCAGCAGGGCATCTGGGCCAGGCTGCTGACCTGAGAAGCCAGGCGCTTCCTGAGTCAAAGATGCTGCCTGCCCTCTGCACTGCAAGAGACTAGTTTGAAAGAACAAAAGAGACATTTCTCGGAAGATTCAGATCTTCCAAAGAACAAAAAGGTATCTTTGTTTAGCTCTCTCCCCCTCTCTCTTTCCTTTTTCACTTTTAATCTGACCTGGCCATTACTAGCTGCTCATTTTGGAGAAAGAGTTTATTAAAAAAAAAAAAAACAAAGCATTAACTGCAACATATTTGCGGTGGACCAAGAACAGACTATGTTCTGGGGCAGGCGTTTCTGCAGACTCTGTCCGGGGCAGGCGTTTCTGCCAAACACGAGAGGACTTGGGTCAGGTTTAGTGAACGTTCGGATCTCAGGATGTCTTCCTGACTTGGCTCAAGCAGGTGTCAACTTTCTGTTCCAGGAGGTTTGAAACATCTTATGTGATCATTTTATTTGCTCCTACATCATACCTCATGAAATGGCCTGCTTTTAAAAGCTCTGAAATTCCATGAAATGACTGGAATATGTGTCACTGGGCTTTGTGTGTGTGCACACACATGCGCATTTGTGTGTGTGCATGTGTGTGCATATGTGTATGTGTGCATGTGTGTACATGCATGTGTGTGCACATGTGATGTGTGCACGTGTGTGCGTGTGTGTGTGTGGCGGTGCATCATCTTCCGTTGTTCCTGCTCCTCCTCCCTGGCGTGTATGGTGGTGTAAGGCTGAGTCGTTCCTGTGAACCTTCATTTTCTGTTAATGCCGTCGAACAGTCTGGTTTCCAATAACAGCTTTCAGAATTACTCATCAAAAATCAGATTCACTTAAAAGAAAATTGGCCTCTCCCTTCCAATCTGCTAATAATTGTGTATAATATTTTTATTTACAGCCTTTGAAAAGGAAACTTCATTTAAAAAAATAAAACAGTTTAGCCACCTGTTAGAGAAATATGAACTCTATGCTTGAATTTTCTTGAGGGTTGTTTCCAGTTTCTATAAGCAAGAAAAGAGGGAGAAATGTCCATTTTATATTCTTTATTTTGGAATATGCTGTGGAGGAAAGGGTGGATTGTGAACTTGGGAGCCAGATAGACCTTGGCGCAAAGGCTCTGCTGCTTAATCACCCTCGACACCTGCAGGGGGTCACTTGATTGGTCAAGATGATACCCATCCTGTAGTATCTTTTTGAAATAAAGAGAATGTGTATTAATCACAAAAATATCCTCAAATAAGTTGTAGCTCTATGATAGGACCTCTGATTTCTATGATGGTTTTTTGATTGATTTTATGTTTTACTTGAGATAGCCATCTTTCACTGTGGCTCTCTCCAGCCACTGCTCCCCCACAGGGCCTCCAGCCCTCTCTGTGCCACGCTTTTCCTGTCTTTCCTGTGAAAGCGCTCCAAAAAAAGGATCTGAACTTCAACTTCACACTCATAATGCCCTGCCAGAAGATTTGTGTTTTGGCAGAGCTTAAAGACTCATGCTTAAAGCATAAAGCTAACAAAGTACGAGCTGGAATCAACAGGGGTCATTTTGGTTTGCAAGACATGAGTATTTCAGAATTTCCAGCTGTCGGGAGAGGGATTTGACTACCTTCCTTTTACACATTAGAGGTCCCAAACTTATTTATCCTACTATCCTCCTTTTCAGGAGAAAAAAAAATCATTCAGGATCTTCCTTGGAAGTCTGCTTTCTTTGAACCAAAAGAGCTAAAATTGTGCTTGAATCTCCAGCTAATATGGATCATTCCAGCACCTCCTACCTCAGGGGGCAGTATTGCTTACTCTGGGGAACACAGATACAGTTTCTGGGATCTTTGTGACAGCGAGTCTATCCGCTAGGGATGCAGCTCTTTGGTAGAGCACTAACCTTACTTGTGTGAAACCCTGGGTTCCAGTCTCAACATTGCCAACAACAACAAAACCCTACAGAAACATGTAATGATTCAGAACAATCTATCCTGCCACTGTTAATTCTTCCTCTTATCCATAGCAGGATAAATGTACCAAAGGATCTGCATGGTACCTGGCAGTCAGGAAGCCTCAGCAAATATAGTTGAGAGTAAATACAGGACTCCCAGAGTTAGGCATTTTCTATCCAATATCTACTCAGAGTTCTCTTTCTTGATTTATGCTACCTCTTGAATTAGTTATCTATGGGTGCATAGCAAACCACCCTAATGCAGCCTTAGGACAGTAATTAATATTTATTATCTCATACAGATTCTGTGAATGCCGAGTCAGGGGAAGTTCTGCAAGGAGCTTCTGGCCAGTGTCACCTCATAAAGGTGCAGTTGAGATGTTGTCCAGGACTGGGTCAACAAAAGATTTAGCTCAGGCTATTGGAACTGAATCTAGCTGGGTCCTCATGCCTGACTCACATCATGCTGGCAGTGAGCAGCAGCATGATGCTTGACTATCATACCTCTCACTCGACCCTTTTCTTACTTCTCTCTGAAACAAAAAATTCTTTTTACCTTTGCTCCATAGTTGGATTTCCGATCTCTCTTCTTAGGCATCTTATGACCTATGCATAATTGGTAAAGAGATGTGTGTTGGTCAGGGTAAAGTGCTAAATCCATCCTTGGGAGCTCTAGAGATGGCTACAGCTGTATGGTTGGTCCAAACATCACCTAACCTTTGCTGCCTCATTCCGTATTCTGCTTAAACCGAAACTTACGAGAGGGCAAGCAGGTAAGTACATTGCTTGAGTACAATGCTTGATCCAGCATTCTTGGGTCAGAATGTGCTACTTTCTATAATGAAGGGCACGATTCTTGGAATTCCTTGAGGTCAGTAACATATTGGATAAATTCGTATATGTAGGTGTGTGGTCAGGTACCATTGACCATAGCTATTTCTTGGTAACCAACAATATATATCTAGGAGAAATTTGCTGGAATTTAAGGCAGGGCATATGGCCAATAATATATTCCCTCTGGATAAAAATAACATACTTTGGGGGAATTAATCTTGATTTGTGCTTCATTAGCTAACTAGATCTTCTTTAACATCTGTGGCCTTAGAATATTTTCTTACGCTCACTAAACTGGGGGAGGGGATGGTTTCCTCCCCTTCTCCTGGAAGACTTTGTGTTCTTCTTATGGGAGATTACAAACGCAGCCAAGAATTTAATGATGTATCTTATGGTTTTCAGAGTATTAGAAATAGACTTTTCTTCTCACATAGTGACTGTTTATTTCTCACAACTGTGGAAGCCAACATAGGAGATAGGAGTTGCAGGGGCTATAAGAGGTAATAACTGGGACTCCATTAGGTTTCCTGGAAACAGTCCTATATAGTAGCAGGATGAGGGGATTGGGAAGGAGAAAGACTATGTGTGTGTGTGTGTGTGTGTGTGTGCATGTGTGTGTGTGGTCAAAATCTCTAAGTCTTGAAGGTGCCTGAGTTAAGTTATGCTTCTGTTTATAAAAGCATTATTTTTTAATGCTTTTGACATTCTTAACTCACCTCTCTCTCCATATATAGTTTTGGTCACAATCTCAGTTCAATATAAAACTTGCAAAGAAAAAGCTTAATTTTAGCATGTTTTTTGAAGCCAAGAGAAAGGATGGAAGATCCACAAATTTAATTTTGTTGTTTCTGTAGTAAAAAACCTTATGCACCTACGTTATGCTTGAAAGGATGCTGTGGGTCCCTAGCCCTACCCGGGTAAACTAGCTTAGTGAGGATAAGAGGAGAGGAAGCAGGGCTCACTTTTTGGTCATTGTGGACCAAAAGTCCAAAGGGGGGAAAGTGGATCTTGTTACCTTAGACAAATTCATGTGCTTCCTGGGAAGACATGGAGTTCCTTAAAACAACTACCAGCCTGGAGAGTGATTTCGTTATCACTTTTCAATCTTCTCACTCCATCTTTTTTGTTTCCCTTTGCCTTTATTGCCTTTTCTGCTCTTTTTCTTCCTTCTACCCCCTGCAGCTCTCCCCTTCCCAAGGTTGTCTGGTCAGAAACAGCTGCTGCTTGGCAACCTGGTCAGCTTCATGAAAACTCACCCAGGGCTCAAGATCCCTCTGGTTTTGTCTTCGAATTTTTAAATGTTATCATGAGCCCGAAACCACCTTAGCAAAAAAAGAGTTGGGTAAAACAAAATGCTAGCCAATTATGGTTATTTTAGGAATTCACACAGGCGTATAAGAAGCTCTAAGATCCCTAGGATAAGGTGTGTGGTGGTGGGTCCCTTGGGCATTATATGACTTTTGGCCTCCTCTGCCTGATCCCTCCTGAACTCTGCCTGCTGCTGACTGGGGCTGGGTGGCCCCTAGCAATAGTAGGGCCTGGATTTCTTTCCCCAGTAACTCGCCCTGTAACCTTTGGGGCTAGGGTTCCTGCGTTACTAAAAGGCTCATTATGAGAAGTGAAAATTGCCTGCCATAGACACTGGCTGGGGTAGGGGGGACTCATGGGACATTGGTGGAGGGAAATTGGGATGAAGGGATGTGTGCTAGAACACTGTATGACTGAAACCCAAATATGAACACTTTTGTAACTATATATCTCAGGTAGTATAATAAAATAAAATAAAATGAAATAAAATAAAATAAAATAAAAGGCTTATTATGTGTATGGGTGGGGAAGTTCCTTCAAACTTCTTTGGCACTGACCCCGCCCCTTTCCATGAACCAATCCACCTGCTGCTGAGGCTTCTTCTACCTTTTACATTTATTTTAGTTGAGGGGGTGGGGGTGGTCAGTACAAATTCCTGGCTCCGTGTTCAAAGATCACTCCTGAAGAAGCTCAGGGGATCATATGTAGATGGAGTCAAGGTTGACTACATGCAAGGCAAATGCAGTAACCCTTGTTCTATCTCTCTGTGCCCACCACCCCCACCCAAGCATATTTAAATACATCCTTTAAGAAATGTGAACATTGGACAGAGCCCAGCTTCGTCGTCATGTGCTCCTTGGTGCTCTGGGGCCCAAGATTTCGGCAATATCAGTTTCCTGTGATCTGAATCACCGGGCATTGGCAGCATCAGTGGCCTTGCCAGACTCACCCTTGGCTGGCAACCCCCTATGGGGAGTTTCTGGGCTGCAAACATTTTCTGAATATTTTCTTTGAGCAGGTTGGCCCAGAGGATTTTGTTCTGTGGTTTCCTCTTGGTTTGTGGTGAGCTTTCCTGGGAATCAGAGGCAAGCCGTCAAGTTCCTCTGGGAGTTACTCTATGATTTTGAATGAATGGAGGAGCAGACGAGGGAATAAACCAAATGAGTGAGTGAAGGAGTACACACGGGCTACACACAGGCAAGAGGCAAGCCTCCTACTCAGGTGGAAATCACTGGTCTCTGCTGTGTGTGTGTGTGTGTGTGTGTGTGTGTACACATGCACACATCAGAAGCATGGGATTGCTCATCCTTCCTGTGGTTCTCTACCCCCTTCCTGTGGTTCTCTCCCTCATCCTTAAATTGTCCTGAATTGCCATTGTTTGCCTCAGTTTACATCTACTGATTGTGTCCTGACCTTGTCATTGTTGAATTTTTTTAAAACTTTTTCCCCTACATAGCACAAACTAGCTTACATTTCAGTTTGATAAGTGGACAGAGCATAAGCTCAGCCATAATAAACACAGAACAGATCACTCAGATGGTAAATAAGAGAGAGAATCAAATGGTTTATACTACATTTGGAGATGCTAATCTTGAAAGGCCACCAGTTCTTGCTCTGATGAGATCACACAGAATACAGCAGACAGACAATTCCAAGCAGCCCCCTGACTGTTCTGGTCCATGCTGTGTCTCTCTGGGGAGATATAGATAGCATAGTATAATCTCTCTGGGGGAATCATTGCTGTTTCCTCTTTCCTGTTTTGAACAGAAATTTTCTTTAATGTATTGTGTGAGTACAACATGTAGAAAATAGTCTTTGGCATCGCATAAATATTTACTTAATAGTTAAAACCGCTGTCATGAAGCATTAATTTCACTGGAAGATATTATAGCCAATTTTCCTCACGGAAAAGTAAAGCTAAAAAGGCACAGCTCCCTTGATTTTCCGAGCCTCATTTTGTTGGCTTATCTTGTCTTCCTTCCATTCATTTCACATTTCCCAAGAAGTCCATACGGTCAAGCCAGGGGTCATTGAAAGGGAAGATGGTGGAGTAAATTCCTCAGAGACTGAGCAGAGAAGGGTCTGTTGGTTGAACTGTTTCAGAAGGAGCCTCCTTCAGGACTCCACACTGTGTGCTGTCACTTGTGTTGTGAATTTCTATCTCTGTTAGGAACCGAAAGGACCCAATTCAGAATGTCTGAGAACAAGCACAGAAGGTATCCATGGTCAGTCTTTGGTTGTCTCGAGTAGTTTAGTCCGTGAATAACTGGGCACTCAGTGTCCACATATAAGCATGTTCTAGGATGAAGAGCTGCTTTTATTTCCTTTCCAGAACTTGCATTGTGCACTTTCTCTGCTGGAGTGCATTTTGTTTTATCATCACAGTGACATATATGCAAATGTTATAGGGTTTTTTTTGCCTGTGTATTTGTTCTAGATGAACGTAGCATGTCTAGCGGCCATTTCTAGTACCACTGCTTTAAATTGTACTATGTGGTGTCCATGAGTGAATCTGCCACACTTTGCTTTCAGATCTAAGTTACCAGATGAGAGCAGGGAGGTAGCAGCAGAAGGAGGAGGCTTCCATACTTACGACTGGGTTCTGGCTGGACTCTGGCTATTTCACCACCCTTAAGAATTCCTCAGCTGCCATTCCTTGTATTTTTAAAAATTTCATTAAAGCCCCGTGATTTACAAAGTTACTCATAGTTGGGTTTTAGTTATCTAATGGTCCACCAGTTTAGCATCCCTCCTTTAGTGCCCAGAGTCCCTCTCCCACCCTCCGCCCCTGGCCTGCAATCCTGACGGGCATCTTTTAATCTGAGTCTTGTGATTTAAGTGTTGTTGACCCAGTGGTTTGGGTATTTAGCTCTATAATTACTTAACACCATCCATGTACTAAATCCCCTTGTTCCTTGCAACCCCCATTGTTTCTCATCTGTCTTTTCTCTCCCTCCCTACCACTTTCTTTCCTCCTTCTCCTTACACTATGGGGCCAAGGGTGTTCTAATATTATGCCCTGTGTTTTAGCTGTATAACCTTCAAAGTATTAGTTACTTAACCTCTTGGAGTCTTTGTAAGTTGAGAATAATGCCACCTCATTATCTTAGAGGATGTTTGCACGTTGCTTCCTTGTCTCATGCATATGTGATGAGCTCTCATGTATTTGTAGTAGCACCTTATATATCTGGATTAGTGCTTTGTGTCTATATAATAAAGCCTCATGGATATGGAACAGCACCGCATGCATATGGAAAGGCAGCTCATGGATATGGAACAGTACCTTGAGGAGTTGGAGTAGCATCTCAGGGCTGTCAGATGCTCAGAATCCAGTGGCCCCTACAAATGATAACGTGACTGTTCATCTTCTGAATGTGCGAGTTAGAGAGTCAGAAATACCTAGATGGCTGTATGGTTTTCTTTGTGTTATAGAATTATAGTCCCATGGACTGAATTCATTTTTTGCCTGTGTTCTAAGAAAACCTTCAGAACAGATCACGTTCCCACAGCATTTGTCCTACGGTCGAGTCTGTCAGCAGATCCCTGTCCAGCTCCATCTTCTAGATGGTTTTCCTAGTTTGTAGAACAAGTCCACTCCTGAGGCCTCTTGGGCGGGCAGTTCAGTTAGGGATGGGGCACAGTAATGCTGACTTTGCCCTTCCACTCAGAGTATCAGGTGTAGGATGGCTGGAAACAGCTGGACCGGAGCAGGGTAGGGCAGTGAGGGTGTTAGTGTAGGTTTTATAGGCTGGGGCTCGACCAGGAGATGATCCCATTGGCACCAACTTGGGGTTTAGGTTTAGCCCTGGATTACCCTCCCTTGAGAGATCAGAAAACAAGAGCCTCAGAGAGACTAAAGGGCTTGTTTTGGGGACATAAAACAAGTTTTTCATTTAAAAAAATGTCCAGTCTTAGAATGTGGAGTTCAACTGTTTTGATAGAAAGAGCTGGTTAGGCTGAACCAAGATGGTGATGTGTCCTAGCTTGTGGGAAAGGCAGATGGAAGCCAGTGACATGCCACAGCGTAGCAGGACATAGTGCCAGAGGAAGCTGACCTTGCACCTCTCCCAACTCCCAGGTCAAGGTTCTCAGGCAAGCCTGAATATTGGCTTTGCAGCTCTTTTCTATGGGCGTTGGAAGCAAGTGCTGGTACAAGCAAGAAATTCCTTGCTCAGTGCTGAGCTGAGGGCCCTGGGCCTGAGTGTGAGATGAGGCTGAGTCCCACCAGCTTCCCTGTTCCTTCAGGAGAACGAAATAAGCCAGAAAAGTGATGGTGGAGCAGAAAGATCCTCAGTGGTCAAACAAGGCAGGAAAGGAGCCACCATGTTGGGGCCTCTACTGTGTCCATGGGTGTCCCCATGGTCTAGACAGAGGCTCCTCTCAGGGGACCTTAGAGACAACATGATAACTGGGGGATGTAGCTCCCTTTTCCGGCTCCCGTCATAGATTCTGCTGAGTATCAGGGGCCGCTAAGATAGCCACTGACCTAAAAGCTCCAGAAAGTTTCTGATTTATTGATGCTGGTGGAACCAAGGAGAAAATATGTGAGAGTATAATTTCAGGCCGGCTGGTTTGAGCTCTCCATGCTGCTTCAATGAAGTCTTTTCTGCTGAACTTCATGCTGGTTGATGCTTGTGTGGTTCTGTTTGACCGCTCAAGACCTTTATTTCACAGAAAGTGTCCTCAAAATTAGCCAGCTTTGTGTAGGTCACTTTTGGACTTGGGGTTATTCCTTCTGCTAAGTGGTAGCGGCAGCTGTCAGACAAAGGATCTGGAAGATGCTTGTGGACACACAGGAAGAAAACCGCCTTGGGCACACCTCAGAGATGCAGCACATAAGCGGTGGGTGAGATAGGCATGACTGAGCGCCCCTGCTGATAGCAGTGTCAGGTACAGCTGTGTGTGGAGGCAGGATCTGGACGGCTCTTCACCAACTCAGCCCCATCGGCAGCTGGGCAGCTTGTCCAGCCTCTTCTGTTTTCCATGACAGCAACTGGCGCTTTACCTCCTTGTCACATGAGAAGCCCCCACTCCTCCAGCAGAGTTTTTTTTTTTTTTTTGGGTGAGGGGTGGGGGGTGAAGGGTGGAGAACAAACTACCTAATGGATTAGGCAGAAAGAACTGCTTTAGAAATTCCTTAAAGAATAGGCAAGGACATTTCTTCTCCATATCAAAATGCATGATCCTGCCATCATGGCGGCAGAATAATTCTTCCTCTGAGAGGGGTTTGGGCCATACCCACCTGGTGACTTCAGAAACTAATTCTGACTCCTCACTCAGGAGTCACTCCTGGTGGTGCTAGGATGGAACCACATTTGACCACATGCAAGAGCAGGTCAAGGAGGTTATATTGTGAACCCGGTCCAGAGTCGGGGGTGGCGGCTCGGGCTTCCCTTCTCCTCGTATCTCCCGCCCGGGCTCCTTGAAGCAGGGCACTCACCTATCATCCCTCTTCTCCTGTAGCTTCTGTTTCCGCACTTCTTGGACAAAGCGCCTGCCTGAAAAAGCAGTGAGAATGTGCTCCAGGACAGGGGTCTCTGATCCCCGGGAGGTTCCATCAGAAACACCCCCACTTGGATATCTCTGTTCTCAGCTTGAACCCCTCCCTCCTGCCTGAACCTCATGGCAACTTCTCTCAGTGCTTCTTTCCAGAGGGGAAAATTGACTTCTTCCCAGAGTCAATTTACTTTTAAAAAGTAAATTGACTTAAACCAATTGGTTGCTGCCTTTATCTTTAAAATCAGTAAGAATAAACAGTTTGGGGGGTTGGGTTCTTTGGGGGACCCAGGGGTTGGGGGCATAACCAGTGGTGCTCAGAGGCTGTTCCTGGCTATGTGTTCAGGGGTGACCCCTGGCAGTGCTCAGTGGTGGGACCTTTTGTGGCACTGGGTAGTGAGCTGCGTCAGCTGCCTTACAATGCAAACACCTAACTCCCAGCCCTGCCTCTGTTCCCTTGAAAAGACAGCCCTGAGCACTGGCTTTGATTGTTGTGAAAAGCACAGAAATAAGGCCATGGGGACAATTGTGACCTCTCCCTGCTTTAAAGCTGTGCTTGCTGAGAAAATGAGATGGAACTCATCACTCTTTCAACTGAAAGTACAATTTCCCAGACTTAAAATGACTCATAAAATTGAGGGGTTTGTAAACCAAATTGCCTATGAAATGCATGAGGGGGCTGCTTCCGGTGAAAATGTACCCTGAGGTGCGTCTGTCTGTGAAGATGGTGCAAAGCTGCCTTTTACCTAGAAAATTGCCACCCTTTGGCTTGAATCAGCAGGGTCTGGACATCAGGTACATCTGGTTGGAGCAATTTAGGGCTACTGAATAGATTTGATTTTGAAACCAGCATATTTTTTCCTATTTGTTAAAAATAGAATAGTCAACATTTAGCAAAAAGTGTGAAGTGGAAATGAAATTCACCTAGAACTGCACCGTTGTGACCTAGAACCACATGTCTGCATGTGTGTGTAAGTTGTGTGCATGTGTAATGTGTGAATGTGTATAAAGTGTGTTCCATGTATAACGTGTGTACCCTCTGTAAGGTGTGAACATGTATAAATGTGTATTCACATATGTAATGTGTGTGCATGTGTAATGTGTGTATGTGTATTCATGTGTATAATGTGTGGACATGTGTATGGTGTAAGCATGTATAATGTGTTTATATATGTAATGTGTGTGCATGTGCTGGAAGTCTGACACCATAGAGTGGGCGTGTCTGGGTTTTGGGGGGTCCCGTCTATCTTATCGATGGCAGCTGCCTTCTCCCTTTGCCCCTCACATAAACTGAGGGAGGCAGAGCACGCACCTCTCTGTCTTCTAATTCCTTAATCCCATCTGAGGCTCCTTCCTCTTGCACTTCTGAACCTTTTCCTTCTGCAAAGACCCAAACTCCAAATCCCGGTTTTGGCGGGGAGAAGAACCTCAACACACCAGGTGGTGGAGGAGGGGTCTCTGTCAGTGGCCCGTCATCATTTGCATTTCCCTTGTCATCACTCATCCCCTTTGCAGGGGTTCTTAGGTTTGGGATAGCCTCTGAGGTGCAAGGGCAGAAAGAAATGAGGAACGTCCTGTTGCATCCAATGCACTCCCAGAGGGAGTAGGTCTTGGACCCTCAACAAACTTCCAAGGAGTTGTTACCTTTCCTTCTGAACTTTAGGGGGAGCCTCCTCATCACCTAATATGGGAAAGAGGGAGAAGGAAGAAGAGAGTCAGGATTTTTTATAGCTTCTTCTCTGAGTGGGGTGCAGGGACAGTGCCCTGCAAGTGGGCTCTGCAACACATCCCCCTTTCTGAGGCCATGCCCACACAGGTTCACATTCCCTATCAAACTGCTGAGAACTTGCAATCAAATTGTGGCCATGAGCTTTTTGACCCCAGGACCCTGCCCTCTGCGTCTGGAGTGGGAGGAGTAGCTGCTGGAGGCAGCGTTGGCATGTACCGCCACTCTGGGAAGGGGCTGGGCAGGAGAACACACGTGCTGTCCACTCGCTGGAGGCTCTACAGACCCCAGGGTCTAGGCAGGAGAGCACAGGTGCTGTCCACTTGCCAGAGGCTCTGCAGACCCCAGGGTCTGGGCAGGAGAGCACCAGGTGCTGTCTACTTGCTAGAGGCTCTGCAGACCCCAGGGGCTGGGCAGGAGAGCACAGGTGCTGTCCACTTGCTAGGGGCTCTGCAGACCCCAGGGGTCTAGGCAGGAGAGCACAGGTGCTGTCTACTTGCTAGAGGCTCTGCAGACCCCAGGGGCTGGGCAGGAGAGCACAGGTGCTGTCCACTTGCCAGAGGCTCTGAACCAAGAACGGGCTCTGCAGACCCCAGGGGTTGGGCAGGAGAGCACAGGTGCTGTCCACTTGCTAGAGGCTCTGCAGACCCCAGGGTCCAAACCAACTAAGGCTGCTACCCCTCAGGATCAGAGTTCTCCCTGGGGAATCAAGTCCATGTGACAGGACGTGTTGAGATGTTACTGGTGCCCGCTCGAGCTAATCGATGATCTACTAAAAGACAGTGATGTAGTGATTTCAAGGCCGCTGATGCTGATTTCTTCTCTGTTCTCTCTCCTCCTTCCCAGCTCCTAAAGACAATGAAGAGCGCGTGTTCCGGGAGCCGTCTGCGCCCAGAAAGCGCCAGGGGGCTGTCAGGCGCAGGGTCCACCAGGTCAATGGCCACAAGTTCATGGCCACCTACCCTTCGGCAGCCCACCTACTGCTCCCACTGCAGAGACTTTATCTGGTAAGGCCATGTCTTCTGATAGACGCAGCTGCAACTTCTCCAGGCGAGCTGCTGGGCGGGGACACGGGAGATGGGAACTCAGGGTAGAAAGCAGGTGGGATTGCTTCCTTTGATTGCAGAAGACCTTTCTGAAAGATCAGTGACTGTTTGGGATTGAGCGCTCATCACAGATCAAAGAAAGTGTGGTTTCTGGTTACTTTGTACTTAAAATCCTGTATTTTAAGTATAAAGTATTAGTGTTTTAAGTATACTATCATATTTAAGGAGTTAAACATTTATCAGTGAGTGATAGTAGCTTGATTATGTGTATGTGTTTTTTTGTTTGTTTGTTTTTGAGAGCCTTTATCTTTAGGGCTAGAGAAATAGCTCAGTGGACCGGAGGCTGTGCTTTGCATGCAAGAGAGAGGGTTCAGTCTCCCTCAGGGTCCCCTGAGTGTTGCAAGTGTGACCCCAAAACAAGAAACAAAGCAAAAATCCTTCCTCCTTTTACATAGGCAAACTGAATGATTTGCAGCTGAAATGATCTAAGGTCTGAGATTGGTCAGATAACATAGAACAGAGAGGGTTGGGGTAGAAAGGAAACAAGACTGACCCTGTATTGATCACTGGGGTTGCTGAGTGACAGAGGACGTGGAGGGAACCTTGTATTTATATTTTGAGTTTTGCATATATGTTTAAATTTTTCTTCCCTTTGAAAAAAAACTTGTAGCACCAATTTACCAAGTTGCTCATAATAGAGTTGTTTCAGGCATTCAGTATTCCAACATCAATCCTACCACCTGAGTGCCCTTTCTTCCACCAGTGTCTCCAGTTTCCTACCTACTATCCAGCCTGCCCCATTGCAGACACAAATAAGTTTACTTTATATTGTTTGTTATAAGACAAAGGCAGATAGAATTATTGAAGCTTAGATGATAAGAGTCAGCTTGTGATCACTGTTATATCTCGTTGTCTGCTGTCCTGGTTAGCACTAGTTGAGCCTCTGTTTTATTGTTTAGGCTTACTGAGCTTGGTGGGCTTCTGTGCAACTTTCCCATCAGATTTGCTGTGATCCTACTGGGTGAAAGTATTATGAAATTTGGAGATGCTATGTGGCTGTGTATGTGGCCATGTAGTTCAAGAGCTACAGAGTTGCGCAGTTTGGTGGCTTGGCAGTTTGATGAGGTTCAGCTGTGGAGCTGGACCATTTCTATGTGGGAGGGTCAGATATGACTGGGGACTACAGTGCCTTCAGGCGAAAAAGGGGAATCTGCTCACCTCCATTCCAAGAAGACCCAGAGTTCTCAGCACAACCAGTCTACCTGGGAAGATTTGGCAGTATTATGTTCTTTTGGAAGAGACCTGAATGTTTTCCATAATAAAATTTTGAAAATTACACAGTTGCCAAAATTGGTCCTACAAAGTAGCTTTGATAACCATTAGAACAGTGTTGCTGTTAGAAAGGAGAGTGCAGTGCTGCCTAGAGTGCTCCGGGAAGGCTTCCTGGGGGAGGAGGCATTTTTCCTTTCATGGTGACTGGGACATTTGGTGGGGATGTGGGAGGTGGATGGTACATCTAGCTGTGCCCAGGGCTTACACCCTCACTCTGTGCTCAGAGGTGACTCCTGGTGGTACTCAGGGGACCATGTGTGGTACTTGGGATCAAACTAGCATCAGCTGCACGCAAGGCAAGCGCCTTAACCCTCCAGCCCCCAAATTGGGATTTTGATAGGCAGTTCCAGGTCACGACCCTTCAGGTCAGAGTTGAAGAACAAGGAGCACTGACCTTGGAGACTAGAGTACTTTTTTGGAGACCCACCCTGTGTCAACTTCTCCTGTGGAAATGTCCAATGCATCTTCCTAGAATCCCATGAACTAGTATAATAACCGGAGTATTGGCCCACTTCATCACAGCAGTACCACTGGGAGTCAGCAGTTTGTGAGGACAGTCTGAGGTTCTCAGTGGAAGTGGCAGAGCCCTGATTCACCCCCTGACCACCTCAACTCATGCTTTTCTCACCAATCTTCCCAGCAGCTCCCCAAGTTCTTGGAAACTCCCTTTGCACCGGCATCCAAATTGCAGGGGTTTAAGTCAGGCCAAGGTATAGCCTCAGGAAATTTGATTTGGGACTTTGAGGACCCCCGTATTCTTGCGATGTTGAAACATGGCTTATTTTATCCTTATGTTGTTCTAGAACAAATCTCCAGGGCTGCAGTGTGCACCTGAGATAACCCAGCTTAGAGCTAACTCAACCAACGGAAGCAGAATTAGTACCCCAATCCCTCCTCTAGAGGTGGCACCCCTTCCTGGGGCTGTGAGACCCTCTGACCTGTATCTGGACCATGGTTTGCGGGTTTGGGGTTTGGGGTGAGCATGCTCTGTTTCCAAAATTCAGGTCGTCCCATATCTGTGGAGGGCATCTCTGAGCCCCTGATCTTCTAAGTGACTAGAGTTGGGTGTTGGTGCTGTTTGGTTTCCCCAACAGTAGTGGGGCCCATCAGGTTCTCTGGTCATGTTCGGGACTGATGTCCATACCCTCTGGCCAATGGACAGAGAATCACCCACGGGCATAGTTTAGAAAATCCAAGGCTTTACTATTTCCAATCCACACCAACTCCCAACACACTGTGCTATCTCACCAACCTGCCAACAGCTTCAACCCCCAAACTGCAAGAGATATATCCTATGCAGAGGCTGGGGGGCTGGGTGTAACCAAAGGTAGAAACTGGCTTCCTCTTACTGGTGCAAAATCCCCAGGGGCCACGCTTCTGCTTCCTGGGGCCTCTGAGATTCTAAGGCAAAGCACTGCTCTTCTCTCTCCTAGGCTAGTAAATAATCATTTCAGTAATATTCCTGATCATCTTGTATAAGCACAGTAAGAGAGACAGACTTATATAACTGTACCTGAGATTAAATATATAGGGCAATCTTTCTTGGGGAGATCATGTAGTATGATCCAGACTATGCTCCCCTTGCCAGATTGATCACGTTCATCCCCCTCAGGATCTTCCAACAATAACAGTCTTAAATGCTTTGCTTCCAGTGCAAGGCAGTTCACTGCTGATCTTAGGTCAGAACAAAGCTGTTCCGACCTTTGCTCTAAACTTGGAGTCAGAACAGGGATTGCTCTAAAAGTTGTCCCATATCAAAACCAGGGAAGAAATCTTTTCCCCCACAGGGACTGGATGGCACCAGGAAAGGTGCCATCTAGAGGGGTAAGATCTGTCTAAATGGTACTGAGTATTATAGTTGGAAAATATAACGGAAACACAGGAGTAATAATTTAGAGATAAAATAACTCACCACTGTACTGCCCAACCATCTTTTTGTGTTTATACAAGAACAAATCTCTTAGCATAAATATATACAAAAGGCTTATATGAAGGAAAAAAACAGTTCCTCATTAGAATGCAAAAACCTAGGGCTAGCAAGTCGGGTGTGATCCAACAAAAGGGCTAGCAAGTAATCCAGCAGTGGGGTCCACAGGCCAGCTCTGAGAGTGGCCACTGGGATGCTGCTTCTGTCCCTGGGCAAACCGCAAATCTGCCCCAGGAACCTGCTGTGGTAGTAGCAGGAACTTCTGAGTCCGGCCTTGGCCATGTTCTGGCAGTAGACCAGCCCAGAACCGTTATCTATTTTTGGGGCATCCCAGACTGTGCACCCTCACACAGCCCAGCTCAGCTATTCAGGGGAAACATTCTGGCAACTGAGACCTGCCAAGAACAGTTTGGGGGCATCCTATGACCCCACTGTCACCCTGGAGTTGCTATTTAGGAACCCATACCTGACCCTGAGCTCACCCCTGAGCTCACCTACCCCCATCTGGAGCCCTGGGAAATGTTGCTGCTGAGGGAGCTCTAGGGACTCCGTGAATGAGACAGTGGCCAGAATGGGGCCTCTTTGCATGGTTTGGGATCTCCTAACATTTCCTTTTTTAAGTGCTGTCTTCTTTGTTTCAGGGGTGTCATCGGAAAGCAGGGATACCAATGTCAAGGTAAGCGATAGTGTATGAGCCTTGGTGGTGGTGGTGGGTGTCCATCCTGTCCATTCCTGCTCCACGGAGGCCCTATGCACAAACTCCCTCTCTGAGATGCCTGCTGCCCTCCATTCCTGTGTGGCCAGTGCTCCCACATATGTGTGCATATGTGGATATATATCATGGGTGGTGGGAGGGTTTTGTGGGTACCATCTTCAGGGCTCCAGGGGTCCCAGCCTTTGTGTGTCAGCCCGAGTGGGAAGCATCTTCCTCTCTGTCCTGGAGAAACCTTCACTTTAGTGTTGGCCTCGCTCTCTGAGAACTGACTGAGAGCTGAGTCGGGGCAGGGACACAAGTCTCTGCTTTTGCTCAGCCTTCCCACCTCCTCATCCCGGAAGATGCCCCTCACATGCTCCTCTCATGGAGCATTGTTTATTTGTTTGTCTTCCTCTAGAATGACTGCATCTTAAATACTTGAATCTTCCTTAAATTATTGAAGGTGGTCCACATGCTCTCCGTGAACTGCATGTGGGGTTTAGTTGTCTGACATCTGGGTGCTCTGTGGCTACAGCTTGGATATTAGCCCCAGGGGACTTAGCATCTTTCTGTGGGGCACTGCCATGTTCTTGGGTGGAGACTAACGGTTACTTCCTCTTGAGCCAAACACTGATTTTCATGCTGCCCCAGACTGGAAAGACAAATCAGCTTCCCGCCTTGTTGGAGTACATGAAAATTGTAAAGTCTGGCATGCGAGGGCACTACTAGCTCAGAAATTGTCATACTATCTGTGTCCCAACACCTTAGACTGTGGTTGCTCCTACTGGCCACACTGGCATGGTCCTGGGCAGAGCAGAGTACCCTCACTGTGGTACTTTCAGCTGGGTGGGCCTCATGGGAGGGAAATGTCCCCTTGACCTGGACATGTATACACCAAGAGAAAGCAGCTGAACAGAAATGTTTTGTTCTTCTGTCTGTTCTTCTGCAGAGCATTTAGGTGGCTCTCGTGGTGCTAACAACCGCTTGACATGCCAACATACAGGATTGCAGCCTGGGAAACAGAGAGCGCCATGGCTCCCCAACACCCACCCACCATCACTGATTAACTCTTGTGATGGAAACTTGTTTCCCCATTTGTAACTTAGCCTTGCCTGTGTTCCACTCTGCAGTGTGCACTTGTGTGGTCCACAAGCGATGCCATGAGCTGATAATTACGAAGTGTGCTGGATTAAAGAAACAGGAAACTCCTGACGAGGTAAATATTTATACCATTGACATGCTGCACTTTCTTCACCATAAACCCCCCCCACCACCACCACCTCCATCACCTTCTCTGTACTCTGTACACAAGGAGAGCCTTATCTCTCTCCATTGTGCTGACCAGATGTGACCGGAGTTGTCTTTAGTCTCCCAGTGCACATGAGCCCAAGTCCATGTCAGTTTGATGTCTGTGATGTCTGTGGCTCTTATGATCCCAGAACTAAATCCCGCAAGGGAGAATGTGAATTATTTTGTCATTATTTCATCAGAACTCTGAAGTGGCCGGTATGTTCGTGGCACCACACAGCTCATAAACAGTGTGAATCTTATGAAATGGCATGGAATAAGCAAAGCCAGAACATGGCTCAGAGACTGAAATGACCAGAGAAACCAATATCCCAACATTCCATCGCACACGTGCCGTGCCCTGGCTCAAACACTTTATTAGCTGCTGTTTCATCCCACACCTCAGTAGTGAGCCTGATGTTGCTATAGAAGGGAGAACAGAAGCAGGGGCTGGTCACGTGAACTGTGCCTGAATCACACAGCGAGTGTGGGAAAGTACCTTCAAGCACAGGATCCCTGTTCCTGCATGAGCCCTCACCCTCTGCTCCGTATGGCCTCTGAGTCTTAGAAGAGAGTGTGGGATTGATGCTCAGGGAAATGTCTGGGCTAAGAATGCAAGAAATTTCAACAGTGAAAACATGAAAACATATTTCTCCTTTTAAGATTTTATAATGGGCCACCCGCAGTGGTCCTCAGCCAATTGAGCTGTCAATTGAATGCTGATGAACTGCAAGACAAAACTCAACATGTGCAGGCGACAAGAGTACACACACTCTGGGCTTCTGGAGATGTTGAGGCCAAGGTGGGGGTGGGGCTTGGAGGAGGCAGAGAGAACAGAGGAAAAGGGCAGAGAGAGAGAATGTGCAGGCCTTCAGAAAGGACAGCAAGGAAGGAGACAGTCTACTCCCTGGTGGGTCTCCTGGGAGTGCAAGGAGCAGTGCCAACTCATGTAAATGCAAACACATACGTATGTACACATACACACATGCATGGGACAGGGCAAGAGCTCAGGCCAAATATTCATGGTGCGAAGTTTTCAAGTAGGGTACCAGCTCCATGGTGTGTATATGTGTGTGTATATGTGCGTGTGTGTGTTGTATATGTGTGTGCAAGTGCACATACTCCCATGCAGGAGGTCTTTTAAATGAACACACTCACAGGTTGGCCCCCTGCAGCAGGCAGCACTGTGCCCTGCAGGGGACACTCAGTGCCCCAAGGACCTAGGAGATGACCCTAAGGGATCCTGGTTTTGGGGAGCACCAGAATGGACTAAGTCCTCTGGAGCTTTCTCCTGCAACCCCAGGGAGCATCTCTCTTAGAACACAGCCAGGATGGCAGCCACATTTCCATGGGTGACTTCCCTTTCCTATGCTTCCCCATGAATGCAAGGGCCCATGTAGGTGTAATTGCTTGGGCCTTGCATTGCTGGGACCCCTAGAAGCATCAACTCTCGTGTTGCCATGCAGTGCTTGTAGGGGTCATGTGATGCTCCAAGGGGCATGTGAAGGGCACTGAACCAGCCTGTGGCGTGCCAGCATGTGCTCGGCCTAGTGAACTGTCTCTTCCATCTGATAAATACACCTGTGAACTTCTTCCATAGGTCCTTAGAAGAAATCAGAGTCGATCCAAGCAGGTCAGAGGGTTGAGACTTGAAATGCCCCAAACACAGCTTAATCTGCGACCTGGCTCATCCTCCCCAGCATAGGAAGGGAAGTCACCCATGGAAATGTGGCCGCCGTCCTGGCTGTGTTCTAAGAGAGATACCCCCTGGGGTTGCAGGAGAAAGCTCCAGGGGACTTAGTCCACTCTGGTGCTCCCCAAAACCTGGATCCCTTAGGGTCATCTCCTAGGTCCTTGGGGCACTGAGTGTCCCCCTGCAGGGCACAGTGCTGCCTGCTGCAGGGGACCAACCTGTGAGTGTGTTCATTTAAAAATACCTCCTGCATGGGAGTATGTGCACTTGCACACACATATACAACACACACACGCATATACACACACATACACACACCATGGAGCTGGTACCCTACTTGAAAACTTCGCACCATGAATATTTGGCCTGAGCTCTTGCCCTGTCCCATGCATGTGTGTATGTGTACATATGTATGTGTTTGCATTTACATGAGTTGGCACTGCTCCTTGCACTCCCAGGAGACCCACCAGGGAGTAGACTGTCTCCTTCCTTGCTGTCCTTTCTGAAGGCCTGCACATTCTCTCTCTCTGCCCTTTTCCTCTGTTCTCTCTGCCTCCTCCAAGCCCCCCCCCTTGGCCTCAATATCTCCAGAAGCCCAGAGTGTGTGTACTCTTGTCGCCTGCACGTTTAGCTTTGTCTTGCAGTTCATCAGTGTTTGTGGCATGGCTTTTATTTTTGGGGGGTGGGGAGGGAAGCTGGAATGGGGGTGGGTAATGGAGGCTGGAATGGGCGTGTGGAGGGAGGCTGAAATCTTTATTGAATCTTGTGGGTGCTGCGTGCTGGCAGTACAGGCCCTGGCAGAGGTGCCTCTCTCTGCCCCCCGCTAACGGCCTGTCTGGTCCAGGGCTCTGGGTTCCCAGCATGCCTACAGGCTTCACAGGTTTTTTTTTTTTTAAGTATTTTACTATACCACCGTGAGATATACAAATAAAAAGATATACAATTAAAAAGTTCATGTTTGGGTTTTGGTCATACAGTGTTTCAGCACCCGTCCCTCCACCAGTGCCCATCTCCATACAAATAAAAGATATACAATTAAAAAGTTCATGTTTGGGTTTTGGTCATACAGTGTTTCAGCACCCGTCCCTCCACCAGTGCCCATCTCCCACCAACAACATCCCGGTTCCCTCCCCTAACCCAGCCCTGCTCCATGGCAGGCCTCTCTATTTCTTTGCCTTTCTCTCTCTCTTTCTCTTTTCCTTCCCTTCCAGACTATGGATTACAGAACATACATTAAAAGGTTGTCATGTGAATCCTTTTGCCTCTATTTCATGCTCAGTTCTAGGTTGGCATTAGTACCCCTCGACAATTATTAGCACCCTGTTCCATTTTCTGTCTCTCCTAAACTCTGACTCCCACACGTTTGTGATAATTTCCACCTTTGACAAGACCTCCCGATATATGCTTCACTTGACCTTGGATATTGGTATCATAATATGTACGTATATATTTATGCCATGCAAATAAATGCAGTCATTCTGTATCTGTTCTCTCTCCTTCTGGCTAATTTCGCTCAACATAATCTTCTCCATGTCCATCCATTTATAGGCAAATTTTATAACTTCATTTTTCCTAACAGCTGCATAGTATTCCATTGTGTAGATGTACCAAAGCTTCTTTATCCAGTCATCGATTTTCGGGCACTCTGGTTGCTTCCAGATTCTGGCTATTGTGAATAATGCTGCTATGAACATAAAAGTAGGGATGGTGTTTCCGCTGCGTATTTTTGGTTTCCCAGAGTAGATTCCCAGGAGTGGTATGACTGGGTCAAATGGGAGTTCAATTTCTAGTCTTTGGAGGAAAGTCCATATTGTTTTCCAGAAAGGCTGTACCACAGGCTTCACAGTTTTAATACTTCCCAGATGTACGAAGTGAGTCAAAGTAACAGAATGGCCCCCTCACTCCTGTCCGACCCCCCAAAAGAAGACCTCCAAGCCTCTGGCACTGCTGCTGCAGTCGTATGAAAAAATAATATAAACTTTTCTTAAAAAATAGATGACACAGAAAGAACCCAGGGGACAGGGATGGGGCTGGGGAGCCCTGAGGGGTATTGAGATAAATGTAGGGGGCTGCTATGCTGGTGGACCCCTGTCAGCAGTGCCAGCCTCAGGCTGCTGCTTCTCCAGTTGCCCATGGGGTCCTCTCCCTTCACCCTGAGGCCGGGTACATGCTTCTCACTATTGTGGCTTCAATAAAGAAAAGAAATGACCCAGAGTAAAGAGGGGGCCCCACATTGGGGCTGGGGGCTGGAGAATGATCAGTACCTGCTGTGGGGGGGGGGGTGTTCTGGAGGCTCCTGGGAACTGGGCTGTTCTCTGTCATGCCCCTGTCATGCCCATGTAATGTTCCAACACCCATTCCTCAACCAGTGTATATTCCTCACCACCTCTTTTTCCTCCTGCTGTGCCCTCACCAGCCTATCTCTATGGCAGACAATTTCCTTCTCTCTCTCTTTTTCTCTGTCTCTGTCTCTCCCCCTAATTGGGCATTATTATGCAATACAGATACTGAGAGGTTATCATGTTTGTTTCTTTACCTATTCTCAGCATGCAGTTCTTATCCACAGTGTTCATTTATAACTGTTTGTGTCATAGTGGTTCCTTCCCTATCCCAACTACCTTTTCCCCAAGTACTTGAGGCTGACTTCCAACCATGTACCAATCCTCCTGGCCCTTGTTTCTACTGTCCTTGGGTATTAGTCTCATTAATTTTTTTCACATCCCACAAATGCGTGTAGTCATTCTGTGTCTGTCCTTTTCATTCTGACTCATTTAACTTAGCATGATACTCTCCATGTCCATCCATTTATAAGCGAATTTCATGACTTCATTTTTCCTAATAACTGTGCAGTGTTCCATTGTGTAGATGTGCCATAGTTTCTTTACCAGTCATCTGTTCTCTGGCACTTGGGTTGTTTCCAGATTCTGGCTATTATGAATAGTGCTGCAATAAACATAGAGGTGCATATGTCTGGCCCCTTTTTTAAAATATAATCTAATTTCATTGTAGTTTAAAACATGGATCTGGTAGTATTATTGTTGATGTGTGATTATAAAGTTATTACACTTTCACCACCATCTACAGCCCAGGCCCCTAGGTCACTGTCCCTGTCACTTCTCCTCCTCTTCTGCCCCACCTCCCCTTTGCCAGATGCTGGGTGTGCTCCTCCTTCCTCCCACCAGCCTCTGAAACTAGCACACCCATGGTTTGCCTGCATCCCAGCAGGGGTCCGTAAACTTCTGGTCCAGGGGAAGGATGGTCCAGTCACTAGAGCCTCTTGAAGCAGAGCGGCCCTGGTTGGCTGAGAGTGTCGACCCCAAGCACTTTCATTCGTGTTTGAATTTGCATCCATGAGCATGTCCAGCTCTCACCGTCCTTTTCTGTCCCCCTGGCTGGTTGGCTTTGGTGCCTCAACCAGCAGAGAACCCGAAGGCAGCGTGTTTCCCTGATGTTGCCTTCCCTCTTTAACTCCCCAGTGACTAAGTGATTGTCCCCTCTCATAGGTGTCCAGAGATGCCCCTCACCCACCCCTCCTGGGAGGACTCTGGTTCCTACAGCCCCTCAAGGCATCGAGAAACCAGAACAGAGAAGGCCCCGTAAGATAAGCCTTTTCAGGACCCCTGTTTCTGGGGAACACAATATTTTCTACCTCTTTGACCTCCTGTGGCCCTGTGATGTTGAGGGGGGCATAGTTATGTCACATAGGAGTCCAGGACCCCACAAAACCAGTCTGGGACTTTTCTGGGAAACTTTTCTGGGACTTTACAGAAACCTGTAGCTGACCTCGGTTTCTGGGGTGATACCTGGGCTCCTCCACCATAGCCCTCTGCTTCCCTATGACCTCCTCCTCTCTGCCTCTTTGGAAGTGATCAGTGGGAGGTCACAGAGTGGCCACTGGAATGGGAGTGGGAACTTTGCCTCTTGGACATTGAGTCCTGGTTTTACCATTGATCAGCTTGTTAGTTTTGCAGTTCCTTCCTGACCTCACCTGCAGACTTGGGCTAAGCATGGGCACCAGTCAGTGGACAGTGAGGAGGCTTGACTGACATTGGTGCCCAGCAGTGGTCAGTACTGAGAACTCTGCAGCTGTCCTCAGCCTCACCGTTCTGCCTTAGCAGTCTCCCCTGCACCCACTGCTCACCCCAGCCATGGGCCCAACTGAGAATCAGCCGCCCTGCTTGATCCTCTGCACTTGCAGAGCCTTAGTCACCACACAACTGCCCACAGTCTACCCACTGAGACAGAGCTTCTAGGCATGGGGTGCTATCTCATTGTCCCTGTGTAGGGTGCAAATGGAGTGCTGTGGGTCCTCAGAGTGAGGAGCCTGTGGCCCTGGAGATGGGTGGCTATGTGGGGAACAGCCCTGTCATTGCCAGGTCAGGCCACTTCTCATGGATCAGAGTGAGGGCCTCAGGGGAGCAGACCTCTGGGTAGGGCAGGAGGGAGGCCCTGTTCATCGGCTTCCTTGGGGCAGATTTCAGAACCCACCCAGGGCCTGCGCCTGCTTTGGCTCTTAGTACCTTCTGGGCCGGAAGTTGTGCAGCAGACCCCATGCTGATATGGCCAGGGACCAGAGAGGCCTGGTGCTAACCTGTGTTCTGCTGTCCCTGCAGGTGGGCTCCCAGCGATTCAGCGTCAACATGCCCCACAAGTTTGGAATCCACAACTACAAGGTCCCCACGTTCTGTGACCACTGCGGCTCCTTGCTCTGGGGCCTCCTACGACAGGGCTTGCAGTGCAAAGGTAAGGAGCCCCCGGCCTGCCCCTGCTATCTCCTTTGTCCCTCCATTTAGTTTTCACTTTTATTTGCCGCTTTTATTGAGGCACCATGATTGGCATTACTGTCAATAATAGAGTTTCTGGTATAGGATGTTCCAGTGCCACCACCAAAGTGAGATGTGTCCCAACCCCAGTGCCAAGGTCCTCTCTACCCTCACCCCCATCACCTTGGCCAACTCAATTCTGTAGGTGAATTCTCAGCGTCTGTTGCTTTTGACCATTTGTTCCTCCCCTACTTCAGAGGTACGATTCCAACCATGATTCTTGAAGTCCATATTTCCTGTTCAAAGGAGTCTTACCTGCAACCTTTTTTTTTTTTTTAGCTTTTTGGGTCACAACCGGCAATGCTCAGGGGTAACTCCTGGCTCTGCACTCAGGAATCACTCCTGGCGGTGCTCAGGGGACCATATGGGATGCCGGGAATCGAACCTGAGTCGGCCGCATACAAGGCAAACGCCCAACCCGCTAGACTATCGCTCCGGCCCTTACCTGTGAGCTTTTGTCCTAAATTAGCCTGACCAAGGGCAGCACATGTTCTGGGGGCCTGGGAAGATGCCCTGGGACCCCAGCCTGCTTACAACTTGAATAAGTATGCAACAAGTCTGCAGGAATAGCGGTGTGGGCGTTGTTTAAGAACATCATTTTGTTGCTTACGTGTAATTGTATAGCTAATAAATTCCCATTGGGGAACATGGGAATTTATTTATTTATTTAAAAGACAATGGTTCACGGAATAAAGAGGAAAATGGTCTTGGAAGGAATTCAGTGGAGAATTTCAATGGGAAACTGAAATAAGGTTTTCTAGTGGGAATGAGAAGGGAATGGGCCGGTTAGAAAGAAGTGTCATGGAGATGCTGAGGACCCACTCATTGGCTATGGAGACCAGGTGCGTCTAGGGAAGTGCTGATGCTTGCACCTCAATGGTTGTGAAATAAGAGGGAGAACAGGGTTAGGGGTAAGTTGGGGACAGGTTAACTTTGGGGGGGATTTCCATGGAACTTGCCAACATTTGAGCATTATCGTTGTCGCTTATTGGCGAGAGAGGGCTAGTCTGGTGGTTTTCAATCTTTTTACACCTGTGTATCAGTGTGGATCCAAGGACCAGTGGTTTAAAATGACTGTCAGTTAAAGGGCCATGAAAAAAAAATGAGTCCCTTGGACTGGAAGGACATTTCTGTGGATGCAACAAAGCATGTGTCGTTTTTCATGTTTGTTTGGTTTGGGGTCACGCCTTGCCCTCTTCCTGCCTGCAAGGTCCTTCCTGACTCCTCTTCTTCCTCCCTGCAAGGTCTCTCACTTTCATTGGGTTTGCGACTTCTTCTTGGTCCCCAGTACCCATTTCCCATCCCCATGTTCAGGTATTATCTTCTCTCCACATGCAGGTACTCCTGAGAATCAAGTACTATATCGTGATCTTAATTGCTCCTTAGTCATTGGCAAACCCACAGCTAAATGCTTTGTCTAGGGGGCTGAAGCAATAATACAGCAGGTAGGGCATTTGCCTTGCATGGGGCCAACCTGGGTTCAATTATCCACACCCCATAAGGTTCCCTGCCAGGAATGATTCCTGAGCAGAGCCAGGAGTAAGCCCTGAGCACTGCCAAATGTGGAACACCCCCCCATAAAAAGGAAAGAAAGATGGAAGGAAGTGGTAAGAGATGCTCAACGCTTCCTGGAAGTTACTAGACTGAGAAGGGAAACAGTGGGTTGAATTTTGTGCTAGGAAGCCCAGCAGCCCCGTCCTGGTGTGGCAGTATGGGCAGCTGGGAGGAGGCTGATATGGAAATGACAGTGGCCAAAGAAACTTCCAGACTCAGGTGACCAGAAACAGGACAGTATAAGAAGAGTGACAGAGGAAGAGCTGTGGTGACAGCTGGGCTTGGAGGGCAGCCTGGATCCCTCCCCAGTGTTGGGTGGGAGTTTAGGAGATGTTGGCAAGAATCGATGGTTGGGCTCTGGTGTGGGCTTGGGGCCTGTTGCCTTGTGATCTCTGGGATCATCTCTGAAGCTGAGGTAAGACATGGGCTGTGAAGTGGAGTCAGTGGCGGGGTCACATGTATGTAGCTCTGAGGCACTGAGGTGGACCTGGCCCACATGTGGAGGAGGTGTTAATCACTGACATGCCAGAGTCCCAGCCCCCTTCTTGTGCTCTTCCTGGGGCAAACCCCTGAGGGTCGGAGGGAAGGAAGGGAGCAGGACTCTTGTGGTGATAGCCCAGGAGCAATGCCTTTTTGAAAGCTCAGTGGGGTTCTGGGAAACCCGGGGCCAACTTTGGCTGGAATGCTGATGAAGTGCTGTCTGGTTCTTTGTTAATGTATTAATTATTGATGTCTCTAGAGACATTGATGAACAACAGGAAGACAAGTGAAGTGATACAAGTGATGAGAAATTACCCTGGAAATGTAACTGACATACATCAGTTGAATTTTGAGTTTTGTCTTGGAGTCTGATTTTGTGGTGTTCACAACTAGAGATGGGTGCTGCTGACCTGTTCACAGGGCTCAGACCAGGCTACTCGGTGCCTGATGCTCCCCACGCAAAGTCCGCCTGCCGGTCACATCTCAGTTTTCATTTCTCTCCAGGTGAGGCAGTCTGCACTTCTGACTTTCTCTTTTTCTTTTGGGTCACACCCAGGAATGCTCCTGGCTCTGCATTCAGAAATTGCTCCTGGCGGTGCTCAGGGGACATCCTGGGGAGGCAAATGCCCTCCTCACTGGACTATTGTTCTGACCCTCTGTAGTTCTAAAGTATGTTTTCTTTGGGCGATTTTGACAGCCGAGAGCTGATAGTTTTATGAAAAATTATAGTTTCTAGTCTTGTGTTCAAGATCAAGTATTCTTGTGTTCAAGTATTTGTTTAGAAAATTACCTGAATATGATGTTTTACCGTGGCAGAGCCTGGCAAGCTACCATGGTGAATTTGATATGCCAAAAACAGTAACAATAATGGACAACATTCCCAACGAATGGAGACGTTACTGGTGCCTGCTCGAGCGGATCGATGAAGAACGGGAAGACAAGTGATACAAGTCTCTAGAGAACCTAATTGAGGAGACCATCATCTCATAAATACTGATGTTTTTTGATCACCTCAGCCTCGCAGATGGAGCTGCTAGGACTGGGGGTCCCTGAAGTAGCCTGGGAGAAGGCAGGGTACACCAAGCTCTCAGTGATAAACTACTCCTGGAAAGATGGGGAGAACAAGGCCGCCCAGGGTGGGGTCAGTGCTCCCTCAGGCCCCAGGAGGCCAGATTAGGAATGTTCTTTAGAGAGGATAGACACCGGCTGTCTGCTGTCTGGACTTGGCCATTCTCCCCAATACTTTTCACCTAGTCTTTGGGTGTCCCGTTCAGCTGACTCACGAAACTTTTAGCTAGCTTTGCTTGTAGGACTGCAGAACCTACAGGACATGGTCAGTCACCGTCACATGCCAACCATGTGAGCTGACATGTCATTCTGATTTTTTTTAAATTACATCAAGCACATGACTCTGAGGGAAATGAGAGCTGTTAGAAGTTTAAATAAATAAATAAATAAATAAGCAAACAAATAGATAAGTGAGAAATGGTGATTCTAAGGGAGAAGGCTCCAAGGAATGCCGTACATGATTTGTATGCTGGAGCCTTGGGTTCAGTACCTGACATCATTAGGGTCTCCCCTAGCACCACCAGATGTGGCTCTGAAAAATAAAGCAAACAAAACAAAAATGAGGGTTAGGGACATAGTTCACTAGCGTGGTAGATGCTTACATACATGTGCTTGTCCTTGAGTTTACTCCCTGCCATCTCCAAACGCTGCAGGTTCTGGTGGCCCCCAAAGCTCTGCTGGGCGTGGTCATTATTTCAAAAACTGAAAATAACAGATAGGCAAAGCCCTCAAAGACAAGTTCCATTTTCTGACCTGCCAACCCAAGCTGTGTTGCTCAGAGAGGCCAGACCAAGCATTTTAACACTAGAGGGAGCCAGGGCCTACATCACAGAGAAAACTGCCTAAGACAGCTTCATCTGCATTCACCAGCCTTAGAAGAGACTGAAGAGGACTGGCTCCCTGGGTTATCAAAGGGTAGGTGTTGTGAAGGGGAGTACAATGGAAAATGTGAAAGAGAGTGCTGGGACTCAGGGCTCAAGAGCAGCCTGAACATTTTCTGAAAATTTCTTGGTGGTTGCTTTTGTCTGAGAAGCACCTGACCTACCAGCACCTGTACCCACCTTTAACCCCATGGGTACCCTCACTCTGTAACTCATTGATCTCCTCATGCCTGGGTTGGGGTTGTGGTGATGGAGGGTTGTCATCTTGGCTGTGCCTCCCACCAGGCTCATGACAGAGCCATGCTCCTCTGTGCCCCTCAAATATCTGACTTCCCATCTGGGTTCATTCCAGACCCTGTGTTTAGCAGACAAAGTTTTATGGAAGTTTTAGGTTCAGAGAAAAACCTGAGTGGAAGGCACAGATTCCCACAGATTCCCAGCCCTGCACATAGATTTCCCCTCACTCTTGCCACTTGCCACCCAGATCTGTCCATCAATTAGTGTGCCCCATCCACGTGGGCGTGAGTTAGCACTCGGTTTTCATTGACATTGGACGTCCCATAAGTCTGGGAAGAAGCGTGATTCTCTCTGTCTGTCATTCCAGTATCACACAGAATAGTTTCACTGACCCCAAAACATTCTCTGTGCTGCCTGAATTGGCCCATCTCCTTAAATCATAGCAACCACGGACCCCTTCCTAGCTTCATGGTTTTGCCTTGTCAGAATTTCAAGTAGCTGGAATCAGACATTATGCGGCATTAGAAGAAGCCAAGTTTCCATCAGTAGGCGAAGGCTGAAGAAACTATGGCACTCATACAATGGAATACTATCCAACACAAAAATTACATGACCTATTAAACCATAAAAAGGCATACAAGAATGTCATGTGCATATTACTAAGCCGGTTGCATCCAAATTTTGCCAATTCTGAATAAAACTGCTAGAAGTATCTATATACAAGTTTTGGTGTGGACTTTTGTGTTTAACTCATCTGAGTAAGCAGAAACACAGTTATTAAATCTTGGGCTCAGAGTAGGGTTAACTTTTGCAAGAAATTGTCAAACTGTTTTCTGGACTGCCTGCTCCATTTTGCATTCGGAGCAAAACCAAGTGGAATTCTTAGTGTCCAGCATGGATAGTCTGGATTTGATCAGCCATTATTACAGATTTTGATATGCATGGTTTTAGTATGGTTCCTTTTGAACACACAAGTCAAGAATTTCTTAGACTGTGTGTCACTATCTGTTTTCTTAAGTGTGATTCCTGTTCAGATTGTCTTGCCTACTTTTCATTCAGTTATTCATTTCTTTAGTTGATTTTAATAGTTTATTTCATATTTTTAAAGAAGATTCTTTATTGATATGTCTTTATACGGTATAGCTTCTCATTATCTTGGCAATATATTCTTCAGGGAAGAAATTTTCAATTCGGTGAGGTCCAGACTGTCGATTACTTCCTTCTTCAATCATTTCTTTTTGCACGTGTCTTAGTTGTTCTGATAGCATTTGTTGAAAATACTGCCTTAGCTCGATTATATGGTCTTTGCTTCTTTATGCATGGTGAGTCTAGGTCCTCTAACTTTGTCTTTTCACAATGCTGTGCTGGTAATTCTGGTTCTTCTGCCTTTCTAATATACTTTAGATTCTGTCTTTCATTATAGAGAGTATTTAAAATATCAAATTAAGTGCTGAAATTTTTTTCTTTTATGGGTCACATCAGGCAATGCTTAAGGGTTACTCTGACTCTACTCTTGGGAATTACTCCTGGTGGTGCTCAGGGGACCATATGAGATGCCAGGGAATGAACTCGAGTGGGCTGCATGCAAGGCAAATAAATACCCTACCTGCTGTACTATCACTCCTGCCCCAGGTGATGAGATTTTAGAGAATAATATCCAGACTGATATTATTGGAATATCATGTGGAAGCAACCCATGGAGCTGACCTCCCGGTAAGGGGCTCAGCCATCCCCTGGCCGAGTCCAACATTGCTCCAAGGGTTTGCTCTCATGAGCGGGGGAGAGACCATGCTTGCCAGACTTGGAGTGGAGTTTTTGGGCCCTGCCCTTTCCTCTGCCTCCATGCCAGTTGCCCCGGAAGAGAGAGACCCACCCATGCCAGACTCAGCTAATTTGCAACCCCAGAAGAGATCCAGACCCATCCACTTCAGACCCACAGCTGCGCTGCTCAGCTGGCCCCATGTGGAAGCAACCCATGGAGCTGACCTCCCGGTAAGGGGGCTTGGCCATCCCCTGGATGAGTCCAACATTGCTCCAAGGGTTTGCTCTCATGAGCGGGGAGAGACCATGCTGGCCGGACTCGGAGTGGAGTTTTGGGCCCTGTCCTTTCCTCGGTCTCCATGCCAGTTGCCCCCGGAACAAAGAGACCCACCCACGCCAGACCCACATGTCCCTTGGCGTGCGGCCGCTTTGTGGCCACGCAACATTTTTATAGGATACTGAATTTTGCATAAGGTTCTTCCCAATTTCTTTCACATTTATACATAGTAAACATTTATAGACATGTTTTAACTGATACCAGTAAGCCTGGCAAGAAGCCAGAGCAAACCACACATCATGCAGTTAGTCATTCTCAACATCCAGACTCCATAGTTCCTCAGAGCTCCATCCAAGAGAAAACCTGATCTTCCCCCTTTAAGTTTCATCAGTAAATGCTCGGGTTGAGAGCCTTCTACTGAGACTATACCACCTACACGGTAAAGCCTGGCAAGCTACCATGTTTTATTTACTTTTTATGCCAAAGACTAGTAACTATTATGGACCTCAGTTCCATAACCTGAAGAATGGTTTCAGGCTCCTCCTGTCCCTGAGCAAGTAGATGTCCTTGGGCTGCACTTGCTTGTGACAGGACTAATGGAGATGTTACTAGTGCCCACTCGAGCAAATTGAATGGGAACAATGGGAAGACAGACAGTGAATATCCAGACTATTTATGGCCATGGAATGACTCTCTGCTTACTTCAACAGGGTTTTAAGCAGTCATCATATAAATACTTTGATATATTTACCTAAAGACTTTTCACTGTTCTCAATGGTATCATGTTTTTAACTTCATATTCCGCCAGTATATGAGAAAATTAACTTTTATACATTAGCCTTGTATCCTAAAGGTTGTTAAAAATTGCTTTTGGTTCCAAGAATATTTTGTCTGTTTTTTAAAATATTGAACATAGCCAGTTAATGTCATCTGCAAAGGCTGACTTTATTTACTATCTTTCATTAAGTATACCTTTTATTTCTTTGTTCTTGTTGTTGGTTTTGGACCACGCCCAATTTTTCTCAGCTTCCTCCTGACTCTGCACTCAAATTTCACTCCTGTCAGACTCTGGGGGTGATATAGGGTGCTAGAGAGTGAATCTGGGTCACTTGATCACTTGAATCCCGTTATTCATCGATTTGCTCAAGCGGGTGCCAGTAACATTTCCATTTGACCCTATCACGTGCCAGTGTAGCCCAATGGCATCTGCTTGCTTCAGGAATATGAAGAGCCTCAAACCTTTCCTTCAGGGTCTTGACGAAGAAGTCTGACCATCTTGTAGGTGGGCGGCCATGTGAGCTTTTGACATCCTGTGGGATCCAGTCAGTAATGGCTCTAGTTCAGCAGTCATCTCCAAATCGCATTACATGTCCAGCCCATCTGATCTGAATCTGGGACTTAATCTGGGTCAGTCTCACACAAATCAAGCACTCTACCCACTGTACTATTTCTCTAGCCCCCTATTTCTTTTTCTTGTTTTATCATATAATCTAGTACCTTCAGAACAATATTGAAAAGGAGAGGAACCATTTTTGCCTTGCTCCTCACTTTAGAGACAAAGTTTTTAGATGTTCACTATTAAGTATGATTTATTAGTAGGTTTTTATACACATTCTTTATTAAGCTGAGAATTTAATAAAGATGTTCTTTATTAAGCCGAGAATCCCTTTTTATCCCATGGCTGCTAAGAGATTTTTCAGCCAAAAAAGAACCTTTTATCAAAGCTTTTTTTCCTTGCATCTATTGATAGAATTCTGTGATTTTTTTTTCCATTTTAGTTTATCAGTATGATGGGCTGCATTAATTGCCTTTCTCTTCAGTGGTTTCAGAAATCAAACCCAAGGCCTCACACATGCAAGGCATGTGCTCTTCTACTGAGCCATACCCCGACAAAGATTTCTAAAGGTTGAATTACCCTTGCATACCTGAAACAAACCTCACATAATCAGGGTCAGTAGATTTTTTATAGTGTTGCATTTAATTTGCAATCGTTTTGTTAAGTATATTTCTCTCTCTATTCAAGAGAGATATTGATCTTCAGCTCTTTCCTTTTTGAGGGGAGAGAGGAATTTAAGCCATACTCAGCAGTGCTCAGAGCTTACTCTTGATTCTGTGCTCAGGCATAGCTCCTAGTGCTGCTCAGGGGACCATACACAGTATCAGGGATCAAACCATGGTCAGATGCTTGTAAGGCAAAGACAACCCCTGAACTATCTTTCTGACCTTTTCTTTGTAATGCCTTAGGCTTGTTTTGGTAATTTCTTGTAATGCATCTGGCTGCTGAGCTCCCAAGATGAAAATAATTTGAAAATGTTGCCACTGCTTCTGTCTTCTGGAAGATATTATAGATGGTTGGTTTAAGTTGTTCCTTAAAAGCTAGTTAGAATTCATTACCTAACCATTTGGACCTGGTTCAGGAAGGTTTTATTTATTGATTGAATTTCTTCAATAGTTTGAGGCCTTTCACTTTGTTTATTTATTGCACACGTTTTGGCATCCTGTGTCTTTGAGGATGTGTTTGCTAATCGCAACTAATTTTAATGAGTTTTGTATTAAAATTTTCTTTTTGAGATATTTTTCCCTTACACTTGTTCTGTTGGCCTGTTTCTCGGTGCCTCTCATGGAGACATGCCCTAGACTTTCAAGACACAGCTGCAGCAGATTTGTGCTGTTTTACTTCCAGACACTGAGGGATTTTCCAGCTGTCTTTTTGTCAGAGCCTTGTAATTTCATTCTCTTGTGGTCTGAGAGAAGATATGGTATAATTTCTAATCTATTAAATTTGTAAGGTATATTTTATAACTGAGAATGTGGTCTAGTTTGTTATATCTTCCATGTGAATTGAGAAGACCCGTGTCTCCTGCTGCTGTTGAAGAATGTGGTCCAGAGATGCCAATTACATGTAGTTGATTGATGATCGTGTTGACTTTAATGTCGTTTTATTGTTGTTGGTTTTTTCCTGCTTTCTGGGTCTGTCTATTTTGGGATTGGGAATGTTGAAATCTCCAGTCATGATAGAGGATTCATCCATTCCTATGTGTTTGGGGTTTCCTGGTTTCCTTTCCCTTTTCTATGTTGTTGTTGTGAAGACTGATGCTTGCACACTGTGGTGCCCTGAAGATTGTATACTTGTTGTGGCATAGGGTGTCTCAGAAGGCGATTCCACCAGGACCACATATGCACCTCCACTCAGCAGAGCACACACTCTAACCTAGAGCTACCTCTGGACTGCCACTGCCTCATGCCCAGTGCTCCATTGTGGGGGGAAGACACAGTAAGTGTGTTACGTCCTCCCAGAGAATGAATCTATCATAATGTAATGCTCTTACTGTTCCAGATAATTTTCTTGCTCTGAGGTCTGCTCTGTCTGAAATTAATATAGTTACAAGTATATATAGCCTATTATTTCCAAAAGCTGTTTTCGGCCATATTCTTATTCATCCAGTTAAGAAAAAATAAGTTGTAGTTTTGCCATAATTTATATTTTCTCCTCTATTCTCTCTTTCCTTTTGGCATTTATGGTTTGCAAATTTATGCTTTTCTTTTGGCATTTATGGTTTACGGGTACTGAAAGGTTATCATATTTCTCCTTTTACTGACTTTTAGTACTCTGTCCATCGTTCTTAGACAATATGTTCCTTATCTCTAGTCCTCGTCTTCTTTGCTTCCCTGGGGTTAGAAGTCTCTGTTGACAAATCCTTGTGTTCATGTTCTTTTTTCTCTACTGTGTTCATTCAACTAATAGGCTCATCAAAAGCATTGTTTATTTCTGTAAGTGTTTTTGGTTGTTCGCATTTCCTTTTGATCCTTCCCTCTCTGGAAATCTCCCATTTGTTCTTACATGTTGTCTTCTTTATCCGTCTGGATACTTAGGATATTTGTCAATGGCTTTAAATTCCTGCTCTGATCATTCCAGAACTCTTATCATGCCTTGGTTTACCACTTGCTCTTTCTCCAAACTCTGTATTATGCCTTTGGCTATGCATTATAATTTTTTTCTGACCAGTTGAACCTTTTGTACCAGTGATAAGATGTGCAGTAAATAGCCTATGATAATACGCGTGGTAGAGTTGGCATGGGAATGGTTCTATCAACCTATGATTAGATTTCAATCTTTCAGTGACCCTCGCTCCCGAACACCAGCCTGAGCTGAAGACGCCCTTCTGGGATGCCTGAAAGTCATTAAATGTCTCTGATTCCCAACCCCGGAGAGGTGATGGACTGGGTGGGGACCCGGGCCTCTGAGCCACAGCATGAGATAGCCATAGAATTTTTTTTGATATGGGGGTGGTTTCTTCCCTTTCCATTGGGAGAGGATGCTCAGAGTGGGATAATTTGGGTATTGTCCTTCTCTCAGTCTTCTGGGATCTGATAACATGACAAAACCCAAATAATTAGCCATTGGTAAAAGTAGTTTCACCTGAGACTAGGTTGTCCTGGCATATTCCATAATAGTTCTTTTTACCCTGTGGAAAAAACAAAATTGTTCTCCTGGATTTCCTGAGAGAACCAGATCAGGATGTGTGGATCTCCGTATGACTTGAGTTCTCCCTAGTTCATCTCTCTGATTTGTCCTTTCCAGGACAGCATCAATCCTCCCTCCCTGCCCAACCCTGGTCTCTGGGACTCTACTCTGATCAGTTATTTTCTTCCTGTCTTTCAATTTGGGCATGGCCTCAGTAGCTTGCTCTGAGTCCTTCCTGCTGTGATAAAACTAAGTAGTGCTACTTATTGTTCTCCTGGTTTGGGACAAAATTAATTGGATAGAGGGATGACTTTCTGGCACTCTACATGCTGTGTTGGAAGGCAGGATGGTGGGTTTTCCTACCTTTCAGCATCCTATTCCAAGGAAAGGCAAGTAGTTTGGGTGAAACAGAGAGATTCCAGACTTGAAACTGGAGTTTAGATCTTGGGATCTTGGAGGTCACATCATTCAATCTGTCTGACTACAGGTGAGCATTTCCCAAACTATTGTGTGGCCATTTCTCTCCTGATGATACTCCGATATTTTAACAGGATAATAGACTGTGTGTACTGGTTCATTTAGCCCAGTATCCAAGTGAGCTGTTTAGTTTTTGTTTTAAATGTCAGGAATGGGACTCAGGACCTCATGTGTGTGTGTGACAAGAACTTAATCACTGAGCCCCTAAAACTTTCAGATCCTGTAGGTTTGTGAACTGCTTTGGCTTACAGCCCCATTTGCAGGGGGTGGCAACCACTCTGAGAATCTACCTTCTTTAATCGAATGGGTAGAACACCCCTTCATTTCACTGTGGTCTACTGCTCACT